>JAODAL010003655.1:0-169598 GCA_025379985.1 Phyllomedusa bahiana
GACCCCCGCTTTTCATCATTGTGTCATTCTGTGGCCCCTCTTTTTTTTCCACCTAAGAATTTCATTGTGCACGCCTGACCTCATGCTGCTGCCGCCGTGACCTCCGCTCTCAGTCATTGTGCCATTCTGTGGCTTCCTCCTGTTTTGCCACCTCCAGAATGTCATTGTGCCACTGCCTGACCTCATGCTTCTGCGCCCGTGACCCCCCCGCCTCAGTCATTGTGCCATTCTGTGGCTTCCTCCTGTTTTGCCCCCACCAGAATGTAAATTGGCCACTGCCTGAGCTCATACTTCTGTGGCTGCCCCGTCACCTCCACACTGTGTCACTAATGTTGCCACCTGAGCTCTCAGCTTGTTTTTTTCCAGCTTTCGCTGGCATGGCTTTATCAGGCTACATTCCCGCTTGAGTTTTTTGGTCAGTTTTGCCCTCTTAAGTGCCCAGGGAATTTTATAGTGAAGCGATTCTAAGAGTGGCGGCAGTCATCTGCGTTCATACTAAAACCCCAACATTGTATGAAGACCAAACCAAGCTCCCTCTGCATATTTAACATGGCACAAGGGTTCTACAGCACCCTGCAGGCTCGGGTGCAGCTGGAAATAGCTGTTTTTTAACGTGATCCGTGCCGAAGTAATTCGGAATGAAGTTATTTTTTGCCGAGAAATTCGGCGAAGTGAACGAAACTAATTTCGGGAAATTCGCCCATCTCTAGTCCTGGACCTTTTTGACGGCGATAAGCGAGGAGCGGGGTTTTTTCCGTTTACCGTGGGGACGGAGCATATCAGCGGACTTCTGCGACTGCCCTTCCCTTTTTGAGGCGGACCCGTATTGACACTACCCCATCGTCTTCCTCCTCGTCCATGATGAAGCGCTCGAAAACAAATTCTGCTGAAAAGACCACGTTTGGATCCGCAATGTCGTCATCATCATCATAAACCCCAGGTGACTTCGTCGTCCTGACATTCTGCATCCAGGAGCTGGGGGCTACAAGCAAGGGGCACTGCAAGGCGTTGCCGACCGCCAGGGATTTTGCCGATTGCCCGGGCTTCCCTTTTCCTCCTCTGATGGCTCAGTAACTGGGCGTCAGAGCAGACAAAATCATCCTCTTTGGCCTCTTGATCTTTTAACATGCCTTCTGACCCCAACAGCATTTTGTCATCAAGGAGGTCTTCAGAAAATGGATTATCCACAGTGGTGGGTACATGAGTTGACATTTGGGCTGCCTTCGCTTCATGTTGGACGGATGCTGATGATGCTGATGTCGACAGTTGTGGCCGTGACTGGGAGGACGGGAGGTAAGACTGCGGGATGCAGGTTGCATTAACCACGAAGAACAGATTGGCGACGCTGTTCGTTACTGAGATTCACAGGGCCCTGACCCAGCGAGGGACAGGCCTAACGTCCGCAACCGACATCCGCTGGCATGCGTGGTTGTCGCCAGCACTGGAAGGAGCACCTTCTCTCGTACCTCTACCTCCATGTCCTACCCCCCTCTTTGCTTGCTTACCGCCTGAATTTCGCTCCATGTTCAGAAAGATAAAAATTTGAGAAGGTATGGAAGAGTTTTGGAAAGTCTCTTATTAAAAGATGGCAAATCACAGCTTTTCTCAAATCCCTCAAATCAAAACAAAATTGCTGGATACAAATTTAAGTGCAAGGTACCTCTATCAACAAAGCTTGACTGACCAAAAGTGTAAAAAACACCTATCTGAAATGTATACGGATAATAAACGGTATTTTTTGGCACCTATCAATACACCTGAGGTGACTACAAAATTTCTGTATTCACATTTAACTGCAAGGTGGCTCTATGAACAAAGCTGGCCTGCGCCAAAGTGAAAAAACACGTATCTGAAATGTATACGGATAATAAAAGGTATTTTTGGCACCTATCAATACACCTGTGGTGACTACAAAATTGCTGGATTCAAATTTAAGTGCAAGGTACCTCTATCAACAAAGCTTGACTGACCAAAAGTGAAAAAAACACGTATCTGAAATGTATACGGATAATAAAAGGTATTTTTGGCACCTATCAATACACCTGTGGTGACTACAAAATTGCTGGATTCAAATTTAACTGCAAGGTACCTCTATCAACAAAGCTGGCCTGCGCCAAAGTGAAAAAAACACGTATCTGAAATGGATACGGATAATAAAAGTATTTTGGCACCTATCAATACACCTGTGGTGACTACAAAATTGCTGGATTCAATTTAAGTGCAAGGTACCTCTATGAAAAAAGCTGGCCTGCGCCAAATGAAAAAAACACGTACTGAAATGTATACGGATAATAAACGGTATTTTTTGGCACCTATCAATACACCGTGGTGACTACAAAATTGCTGGATTCAAATTTACGCAATGGTGGCTCTATGAACAAAGCTGGGGTGCGCCAAAGTAAAGAAACACGTATCTAAATGTATACGGATAAATAAAGGTATTTTTTTGGGACCTATCAATACCCTGTGGTGACTACAAAATTGCTGGATTCAAATTTTAAGTGCAAGGTACCTCTATGAAAAAAAGCTGGCCTGCGCCAAAGTGAAAAAACACGTATCTGAATGTTAAACGATAATAAACGGGAATTTTTTGGGACCTACAATACACCTGTGGTGACTACAAAATTGCTGGTTTAAAATTTAACTGCAAGGTGGCTCTATGAACAACGCTGGCTGCCCAAAGTGAAAGAAACACGATCTGAAATGTATTCGGATAAAATAGGTATTTTTGCCACCGAACCAAACACCTGTGGTGACTACAAAATTGCTGGATTCAAATTTAACTGCAAGGGGCTCTATGAACAAAGCTGGCCCGCGCCCAACTGAAAAAATCACACGTATCTGAAATGTACACGGATAATAAAAGGTATTTTTGGCACCTATCAATACACCTGTCGTGACTACAAAAGTGCTGGATTTAAATCTAACTGCAAGGTACCTCTAACAACAAAGCTGGCCTGCGCCAAAGTGAAAAAAACACGTATCTGAAATGTATACGGATAAAAAAACAATATTTTTGGGACCTATTTAATACACCTGTGGTGAACTACAAAATTGCGTATTCAAATTTAAGTGCAAGGTGCCTCTATCGTCAAAGCTGGCCTGCGCCAAAGTGAAAAAAAACGTATCTGAAAAAGTATACGGATAATAAAAGGTATTTTTGGCACCTATCAATCCACCTGTTGTGACTACAAATTTCTGGATTCAAATTTAACTGCAAGGTTCCTCTATCAACAAAGCTGGCCTGCGCCAAATTGAAAAAAACACGTAAACTGAAATGTATACGGATATAAAAGGTATTTTTGGCACCTAACAATACACCTTTGTGACTACAAAATTGCTGGATTCAAATTTAAACTGCAAGGTGGGTCTATGAACAAAGCTGGCCTGCGCCAAAGTGAAAAAAACACGTATCTCAAATGTATACGGATAATAAAAAGGATTTTTGGCACCTATCAATACACCTGTGGTGACTACAAAATTGCTGGATTCAAATTTAAGTGCAAGGGGCTCTATGAACAAAGCTGGCCTTTCGCCAAAGTGAAAAAAAACCCGTATCTGAAATGTATACGGATAATAAAAGGTATTTTTGGCACCTATCAATACACCTGTGGTGACTACAAAATTGCTGGATTCAAATTTAAGTGCAAGGTAACCTCTATCACAAAGCTTCCAGCCCCAAAAATAAAAAAACCACCTATCTGAAAGTATACTGTAATAAAGGGAGTTTTGCACCTAACAAATGACCTACAGTTACTTTGAAAAGATCTTAAACCCAATATAAAATTCAGGCTGCCCAACATCCAATAAATTTCAACAGAAAACTGTTAAAATAAAGCTATTGCAAAGCAATGTCTACACTAAGTTTTGGTGCACAAATCCAGTATCCTTTAAAGAGCTTGTCTGTGTTCGCCCTAGCCCCCCTCCCCTCTCCCCCTGTGACTTTACAGCGGTAGATGCTCCTTTAAAATTCTCAGCCTAACTACCTAAAATCTGCAAATCTCTGATCTACCTAAGTTCTAAGGATCACAGCTAAAAGTATAGCTGTCTCTGTGAACAAATAGAATAATTTCGCTGAGCTGTTTGCACAGAGGCACGTCCTACTCCTTGAGACACTGACACACACTGATGCTGAACAGGAAGGGCTGTTCTATGTAAAATGAGGTTTATGTGATTGTTTCCAGCCAATCGCAACCATACACATCCCAGTCATGACGTCGCACACACAGCTCACCTGCTCTATTCTCTAAGCTGATTTGCTGGCCGCCAAAATGACAGGAAGCATCGAAAATGGAGCGATATTAATAGATTATTGTCATGGTTCACGTCACGGACTGTCGGCGTGCCCGTGTCTCTCATGTCCCGGCCGCTGCTGCGACATCCCTTGGTGTCCCTGGTTCTCTGGACGCACCTGTCCCCGGCTCCTTCCACTGCTGAAGCCTCACCATCTCTGCTTCCTCCAGCCCCGGGCGTCCTTTTGCGCACACCTGCCCCCTGGGAACCGCGCGTCACTGACCGCTTTTATTGAGAAGCTTCCTTTCCTGCCCGTAACCTCTACCCCTCTACTTAAAAAACCTCCAACCTTACTCTTTGCATTCGTTTTTGCTTCTGCCAAAGCTTGACCCCTTTCCCTGTTGTACATCTGCCGCTGTATTACCTGCTCAAATATATTCGGCACCTGTCTGGACTCTGTCTTATTTTACGCAGCTCCTTTTCACCTCCATCCCCAACGGGCACTTCGGCACCCACCGCCGCACTGCCACTCTGCCGCGGGGGGCCCTAGATCCACCCTTGATACCGGTCGGCGCTTCACTATGTTTGTCAGCGCCCAATTTTACAGACGAACGACCCAAATAGGACCCGCCGGAGTGACTTTGCCTACCGGGTCTTGGGGGGAACCGCAGGGGCGTCCACCTGAGCAACGTTCAAAAACTGCAACCATCACCACCCGACCAAGTTGTGTCAGAAATGGCATCTACACCTGCTCCGCCACCGCGTAGTTCGCCTCCGTCTGCCTTCCATCCAGCCTGCACCTGCCTCTGCCTCCCCGATCTGGAGACCCCCTACGTGTCCGGTTTCCCCTCACCAGGAAACCATCCACTTTGAGGCCCGGTCCATCTTTTCCATCTGACCGTCCAAGGTCGCCTTATCACACCGCCCAGTGAACCCTTTGGCCTGGGTCTTGCCTTTTGGGAGAAAAGTGATCCGCTGCAGGGGACCTCCAGGCTTTCCGAGGCATTCCAGAAGCCCTTTTCAGCTACCTGGGCGAAACCCCTTTGCGCTCTTCCCTGCTCCTTTCCCAAGGCGACTCCCCCGGGGACAATATCCATCCATTCCATACCCTGGCCTCCGAGCTTGCCTGGAACAATGAGGCCCCTTGCCCCTTCGGGGGGGCCTCATGGACGCATCAAGGACATTGGCTGGTCGTGACCTCCTACCACCCTGACACCTCATGCTCTTGCACCCGCTCGACACCGTTTTGCTGAGAGGGAGCTTGAGCACGCCAGCGCCAGTGTCCACCTGCCTCGAAAGCCTCCACGCTTTGACCTAAACCCGACCCCCCTCGCCTCACCTGCGTTTTTCCAAATAGCCTATGGGGTCACCGCACCTCTCTCCACAGAGGAACCGCCCGTCGACCAGTTTAAACCGTCCTTACTGGGGTGGTCCCCTCATTACCTGAAAAACGCCCAGTCCCCCACCGCCCCGGAACCTCAAAACCATGGTGTTGGGGGTAAAGTTACCCGAATAACGTTGCCTGCTTCCCGTTTGACCACCCCCAGCACCCACTTTTTTCATCTGGTGATTTTCCGAATTTTCCGCTCTCTGGACCCCGGGCCCTTTTTTCCGAGAATTTCATCCTCCGCCCCTGCGGAAAGTTCTCCCCCTTTTTCCCGTCGGGAAAAACCACAATTTTTTTTCATCCTTAACGGGAAAATCCTAAGGGACCATCCCATTTCGCCCCCAGCCTGTGTCTCTACAAATTTGGAATTTCCCCCACCAAGAGGACATCCCTTCTCGCCCTCCAATTCATCCTTCCAGTTCTGCTGGGGGGTTGCCAGGGTTCCCTTCACACCCACCCCACGAAAACGGGCGGGGTTTCCCAAATGGGGCAACATGCCACTCTCGCTCCCCCTCAAGCCCACCCACGGGGAGCACCCCTGCCCACCCTTTCTCTGCCCCTATTTTCTTTTGCCCAAAGGGGAAAACCCCTGTGGCAGAAACCTCTGTCTCAAAACACCTCGACTCCCACCCACCCCACCCCCCGCCTCAAAATTTCCGCTTTTCTCCCCAGGGGCCAAAAAGTTATCCAAAAACGCCCCTACACCCCTCTGAAGACGGGCCCTGGTAAACCCGGGAGGAGGGGTTACCCCAAGCTTTTTGTGGGGGCCCGCTACCCGAGGGGGGGGCTTAAATAGGGGGGGGGGGGGACTTCCGTTTTATGCCACGGACTGTCGGCGTGCCCGTGGCTCTCATGTCCCGCCGCTGCTGCGACATCCTTGGTGTCCCTGGTTCTCTGCACGCACCTGTCCTAGCTCATTCCACTGCTGAAGCCTCACCATCTCTGCTTCCTCCAGCTCCCTGGCGTCCTGTGCGCACACCTGCTCCCTCTAGGGACACGCACGTCACTGCACCGCATTTATTGAGACAGTCTTCCTGTTCCTGCCCTGTAACCTCTGACCCCTGGCTACTTAAGGAACCTCCTACCTGTACTCTTTGTCAGTTCGTTGTTGTCTTCTGCACTAGAGCTTGACCCCTTACCTGTTGTACATCTGCCGCTGTACCTGTACCTGCTGCTAAATATATTCTGGCACCTGTCTGGGACTCTGTCTTATGTTTACTGCAGCATCCGTTTATCAGCCTCCAGTACCCAGACCTGCACTTCGGCTACCCACCGCCGGTATCTGCCATCTGTGCCTGCGGTGGGCCCTGAGGATCCATACCTGGATATCTGCGGCCGGCGCTTTGGCATATGTTTGTCAGCACCGCAATCCGTTACAATTATGCACAGATTTTAACCTAAATTATTGCGTGATCTAAAAAATTCGATCAACATAAAAACCGTGCCGATTTCAACTTTGTTGATAATAATCGCTCAACACTAGTTGGATACCATCAAGAATGACACAGGAATGATCATCAAGCAATTTACAGAAGCAGTGGAAAACAGAGAAGCACAGCAAGAACTGCCCTACAGAGTATCCAAGGGTCAAACATGACTGAATGAATAAAGAGAAGAAGAATGAATCCCCAATTTGCTTGTGTGAATGTTTGTCCACCAAAATAGCTCTATTTATTAAAGATATCCGCCACAGCCGTTATTGGACGTGACTTAACAGTAATACCTCAATGAGCGATTCCTTATTCGCTTAGCACTAAAAACAGTGCCTGGAAGTGATCACAAAGCAAATCCACAGATTAGCAGTCTCAACACTAATTACTAATTCAATAGTACAACGAAAGAGAATGTGGGTGGAATTGTATAAAAACACAATGAGCCATTTAATTTTCTCATTGTTGTAATTAGGCGAGCTCACATAAAGCCTTCTCTCTCAGCAAAAGGCTAAATAGAATCATTTGAATGCTGCCCTATACATACCCGTCATAACACCTTATCCCCTACCTTGAACCCTTTAAAAAACTTTTATTTCACTGGCTGCTTTATACTACTACACTTGTCTTAAATGAGATACATAACAAATAATATTAATTATATATTAAAAGGTTTTCCAGGGCTTTTCTTTTATATTTCAGCATTATATTGGTGAGTTTAAACTTCCAGCACCCCCATAATCAATTGATTGAAGGGACAGCAGCAATGGCTTTTTTATTGTTTAACAGGCACAACTCAAGAAATTTGGGGGTTGCTATGCTTAGTGTTGCAGGTCAGCCTTGGGCAACTGTGTTATCGGATCCCAGTCTGACCAATAGCCCCAAGCTTGTTTGTCGTCTGTGTAAACTATAAGGGCAACATGTATGAACGTTGGCGCTGACAGGCCAGTTCTAAATAGCTTTTCATTACAGAACAAGTGAAGCCTTGGGAGCATACATGATAATGTCACAAAGAGGTGCGGCCCACCAAAGTTTTTTTTTTTTTTTTTTAAATATTACACTATGCCCCTTTTTTAAGATTGGAGGAGAGCAAGGGACTTGTAAAGAGGAGAAATGAGGTTGTGGTAAAACCCCTTTAAGTTAGTCATAAATTTTGGTCCATATAATCCTAGTTGATTTGTGAAAGATATAAAAATTTGTAAAAATTTGCCATTTTTAAACTTCAAAATGTCCACGTGTAAGACAGATCGTTATATACGCAAAATAGTTTCTTACTAGTTTCAACCATATGTTTATTTTATGTTGGCATAATTTTTTAACTGTCTTTTTATTTTTTATGACGTTAGGGGGATTAGAAATTTTGTAGTAATTTCACATTTTCAAGAAAATTTGCAACACAGACTTTTGTAGAAACCAGTTCAGTTCTGATTTTAGGGACCCATAGGAAATGTATTATTGCTCTAGGTGTTAACAGGAATTAAAGCAGAGTGGAGGTGAAATTTTAAAAGTTCACCTTTTTTTTGCAGATTTTCAAATGTAATCCATTATTTATTGAAACACAGTAGATGATAACAGGGAAATGCCACTCGAGATTATGGGGC
The DNA here is from genome assembly GCA_025379985.1 of Phyllomedusa bahiana. NCBI lineage: Eukaryota > Metazoa > Chordata > Amphibia > Anura > Hylidae > Phyllomedusa > Phyllomedusa bahiana. The sequence goes on from JAODAL010003655.1 coordinate 8,652, forward strand.
CTCTTTTTCATTAGGTTTTTTAGTCACCATTTCAGGTCTGCAGACACAATAAGATGCTAAAACCTAATAAACACCTCTAAAAAGACCTTATTTTTGAAACTACACCCCTTAAGAAATATATCCTGGGGTGGAGTGAGAATATTTATCCCACAGGTGTTTCACAATTTTTTTGGGCTTAAGATGAAAAATAGTTTTTTTCCCAATAATATGCAGTTTTAGCTGAAAATGTTTCATTTTCACAAGGAATCCTGGAAAAAAAGCACCCCAAAAAATGTATTACGTAATTTCTTCTAAGTTTGCATAACCTTATTTGGGAGTGTAAACTGCTGTTTGGGCGCATGGCAGGGCATACAAGGGAGGGAGCGCTATTTGGCTTTGAGAACGTAGATTTTGATGGGTACCATGTCACATTTGCAAAGCCCCCAATTTACCAGAACAGGTAACACCTTCCAGAAGTCACCCCACTTTGGATTAAACACTCCTCAGGGAATTCATCTAGGGGTGTTATATGCATTTTGGGAGCATAGGTGTTCCGTAGTTGCAATTCCACAATCATTTTTTGGGTTTCATTTTTACAGCGTTCACCGTGCAGTATAAATGACATGATAACATTACTATATGGGTCGGTACAATTACAGTGATATACATTTTATATAGTTTTTTTTTGTTTTACTACTTTTACACAATATAAATGCATTTGTAAAAAATTGTGTTTTTTGTGTCATCATAGTCTGATAGCCATAACTTTTTTTATTGTATATGGAGCTGATTAAGGTCTTTTTTTTTGCATGAGTTGACATTTTAATTAGTACCATTTTGGGGTTCATATGACACTTTGATCGCTTTTTAGGAACAATTTTAGAAGGCAGGATGAACAAAATGCAACAATCCTGGTAGTGTTTTTTCATTTGTTTTACAGTGGACACGGTGTGCTATAAAGGACATGCTAGCTTTACTCAGCAGGTCGATTACGATTACAGCGATACCCAATTTATATGTGTTTTATGTTTTCTGCTTTTATACAATAATAAACACTTTTAAGTAAAAAAAGAAACCCCGTTTTTGCATAATGTTTATTGCCATAGTCTTAGAGCTATAGCTTTTTTCATTTTTCTGAGCTGTATGGAGCTGTGTAAGGGCCTGATTTTTGCTGGATGAATGAATGTTTTCATTAATACCATTTTGGAGTGGACATGACTTTTTGGTCCATTTTTTGTGAGGCAGGATGAAGAAAATACTGCAATCCTGATAGTGTTTTTAGTTCAATTTGTTGCAGCATTCACTGTGAAGCGTACAGGACAAGTTAGTCTTACTCTGTGGGCCAATATGATTACAGAGATATCCAATTTATATCTTTTTTTTTACGTTGTAGCACTTTAAAAAGGCATTTTATTGTGTAAAACGCTGTTTATGCATCGGTGTATTCTGATAGCCATAACTTTTTATTTTTCTGTATTCGGAGCCATGTTAGGGCTTTTTTTGTGGGATGAATTGACATTTGTATTGGTATCACTTTGGCATTTATATGACTTTTTGATCGGTTTTATTAAATTCCAGGATGAACAAGAATCGCAATATTGTTATTTTTTGGGTTTTAAAGCTGTTCATTGTACGGGCTAAATAACAGCTTTATAGGCTAGTTTGTTACACACATAGCAATACCAAATATGCCTACTTTATTTATTTTTCACCTTCATGGAATCGTTTGTAAAGGGGAAAGGGTGGTGTGCATTTTTTATATTATTTTTTGTCTTTGTCTTAATTTTTTTTAAATCTTTTTATTTTTTTTATTATTTTTATATTATCACTGTACTGCTGTGTATTAACAACAGTCAATCACTATGACCGCCAGAAACTTCAGGACACAGCCTGGCATAGTGCCATCACAGACAACCCGAAATTCTTTGTTATGTGTCCAGGTTGCTAGGGAAGGCATTTGCACCCTCCCTCTGTCTTCTTCTTCTGTCACAATCGCGATATATGGGGGCATCTAAGGTGTTATTCTCCAGTTGTGGCCAATGCTGCAGGGCCACAGCTGTAACTTACAACTGGTTATGCACAGCCATCGTGTGGGGTCTATTTTTGAGCCTGCATGATCATGTTGCCGTAAATATACAGCAATCTGCGCAAACCCCTTAGTGACCATGATGTATATTTACATCAAATGTCACAAAAAAAAAAAATCCTTAGTAAGAAGCACAATATTATACCACTTATGTGTTTTAGGCCTCACACTACCCTTAGATTCTCAATTACATATAAGAGTAAGGGGACTTTTAGTTAGGCCTTGAAAAAAAGCAAGATGGTCTTCTGTTACTAAATAGTTACCTATACATAGGATTATGTTGTGCAGAAGACACAACACTTTGTAGCACTTTATCAATATCTCCTTTGGGGTCGTAGCCCTTTGTCCCTCTGGTTTACTTAGATGTAGTTACATGGATGTTCTATTTAAGGAGACTTCTTCTATAATAATTTCTTTATTTTATGCAATATAGACATTGTCTAGAGGTAAATAGAGAGTTGCTCATGTTCAGATACCTCTCAGTTCGCTGTGGCCAGCAGAGACAGATGGACAAATAGGAATACCCCTTTAATTGTCATTTTTCCTCTTTATGCTTTTCATCTACATAAAATATACACATCAATACAATGAATAGTCACGTTTCTATGCTATACTAGCTACTTTCGTATTCCTTTTCTGTCTGGATGTACTGGCCTACAGCCACCGAATCAGGAGGAATGGAGGTTTTGTTGAGGTGGGTGGTTTCCTGTTCTTGACAAATTTGCCAGTCTCATATTTTGTGGATATAGCATAAATGTCTAAGATAAGAATACCAACTTAAGTTATCCTTCTTAAATCACATATAGGACAGTTTCTCTTAGAAGTCATGATTTGTCTCTTTAGTGTGGTATCACATGCCCTCTATATTTCTCTTACCGTTTTTTTGGAGGGGGGTTTGCATTTTCCTCCAAATTTGGGATTTACGCATTCTTTTGTGACTTTCCTTGACCCTTAATCCCCAAAAATTGAGAGGTTAGAAATCAGGTTTTTAAATAGTGTGTATAGAGGTTAAGTGCATAATAAAAGTTACGTTTTAGTGTCTTATAGACTGAGAACTGATAGAGTTTAAGTTTGCCTATGGCAAAATAGTAAATATAGTATTTCCTTTACCCTGTCCACTTTTTTGCCTGTATCGCTATACTATCAAGATCCATTTTCAATTTCCAATTCTCTACACTAAAAGGGGTATTTCCATCTCATTAATCAGCTTAAAATATAATAATAATAAAAATAATAATCTTTATTTCTATAGCACCAACATATTCTGCAGCACTTTACAAATTTGAGGGTAAACGTACAGACATTACACATTAAAAGTACTTACAGATGAGACACAAGGTGTGAGGTCCCTGTTTGTCAGAGCTTACAATCTATTAGGGTGTATAGGTGGAACAAGCGGTGAGAAGTGCCAAGCTTACAATGGTCCAGCTATGTTTCATTAATAGGGGGTGATTTACATGAAAAATGGATGAACCTGCCACCCTGACAGTACATCTATATACAGATAAGTGCCTGTGAGTGCCCTAGTGTAGGGAGTGACATATATAGGTAACGGTAAATAAACATTATAAGCCATTACATTGCTGTTCTGATTTTGCTTCATTTCAAATATACAGCTATTTTTATTTCCTGCTTGTTCACAGATGGTTTTGTAGGATACCACCTACATAGGCTGGTGACGTCACTTCCTGCTGTGTCTTACCAGGAGGACAAGAGCTTACTGAAAGAAACTTTAACCATTTAGAGTTAGACACAGAGAGAACTCAGGGGCCTTCTGCTGTTCTGTCAGTGCTACTGCGTGACACTGTTATCTTTATATATAAATACTCAGATAATAGTACAAATGCAGAAAAGCTTTTCTCTCTTGACAAATACAGCTCTATTTGATCATCTTTATAGCCAGACTTCTACTACATTTTTTTAAATTCAAAATCCATTTATCACCAATGTCCCTTTAATAGGCACAGATACTAATAGGACCTAGCATAGCTGAAGTGTCAACATGTGCTGTAGAACGATCCATAGGCTACACAGGAATAGGAGACTGCAGCCAGCTGTGAAGAGCAGTATCTGTAAAAACAACCATATTAACCCCCCTCCTCTCCAGATCTAATTAGGTACTTTTGCTCACTATATCCTCATGATATATTTACGTTTGACATATATTAAACATACACAAATTCCATTTTCAACCACATACTGCAAAAAAACTGTACATTAGTTGTAATATGTAGTGCAAAGATGTTCCAACTTCTAATTGTAGCACAGGAAAGAACACGTCCTGTTAGCTGCTTTCATTTATATTTCTTTACTTGATTTCAGCAGCAGGGAAGCAATACGGCTTTAAATATTAATAGCTAGATAGAACATTAACAGCTAATAGATATGTAGATACCAACATTTATGTGACCTACTTCTACTGGAATTTTTTACTTATCCTATGAATAGTAGAAATATTATATGACCCAATTTAGGAATGGTCCAAGATGACGTTCTCCAAATATTAAGGGGCGACATGTATGTACGGGCCCTGTTCGCTAGATTTTTAATCAGGTGCACTCCAGTATTAGGCGCATTACAAAGTGCCATGGGCACTTTGTAATGCGCCTGAGATTGGGGAGCGTGCTAGAGGCGTGTCGCACTACAACCGTACAAAGCTACACATTTATAGATTCAGTATGGCAAATCCAGGCGCATTACTGGTAGAGCACTTTAAAAGGGGTTTATTTGAGCCAGAAGTGTCACTTTGTAGCTAGAAAGCACTAAATCTATGACCCGCTGTAGAACAGGTTCTTAGATTCAGGCGCATTCTACGCTACAAATGTGCGCAAAAAAAATAGCGTATGGGCGACAAAAATCGTACATGTCGTCCTAAGTGTGTAACAAAAGAAACAAGATAGTTGTCTTTCGGCTAACATAAGACTTAGGGCAACATGTCCCAGTATGAATGCGCCATACTTTTGGTGTATTTTGCGACTAAAAAGGCGCATTAAATATAGTAGCAATGATATGCTGCGTGCCTCCATAAAGCAATGCGCCTATTGAGGCACATTACATACACTAGTAACGATACGTTATGCACCTCCGTAACGCAATGCATCTTGATAAGTGCATTTTATATACTAGCATTTATGCGCTATGCACCTCGAATGCGCAATGCGTCTTTTTAGGCGCATTAAGTTTACTATGCAAGGTTTACCAGACGTCAGATTTTTGAGAGGATCTTACTTTCAGACGCACTTTACGCAGTTTTCGGACATGTTGCCTCTGGGTTTCTAAATAAAGTAAAATAATCTTTATCTAGCCGACTATTAAGAAAACTATGGGGGTGCAGGAAAAGAAATGTGGTTTTAAAGAAGACATACAGCTTTTTATCTTCATTTCTGAGTAAAAGTATTCTTGTGAACCAAACACATTTCCCAAATTCACATTTTATCTCCTAAGTCCTTTGAGAAGAAACCTCAAAGGATACGATTTTACGTAGGAAGCACTATATGTTTATGATGCTTTATAAGAATATTTTATGTATTTTCTCTGAAGCCCAACACCCTACTGCTTTAGGCTGATATCTTCATTGATGGAGCAGTCAGCTGCAGATTCCTCTAAGGCAGACAAATCATTTGAAGCTTTTTTTATGCCGGACCGTACAAAGTTAATATATCAAACTGTCAGGATATATAAATGCAAACATTGCAGTACATCCTCAGGCTCTTGGCCAGGAGGCTGAACCAACTGCTTTTTGCAACCTGGATATTGAAATCTTGAAGCTTTGAGCACATACCATCACATGCAATTATCTGCTTTAAAGCCATTAGATAAATAGACCCTCCGAGCTCTCAGTAAAGTTGTTACTCAGACAGTTTGCCTTATTTCAGATGTACACTGCAGGTTATATGGAGTACCAATTAAAGGAAAATATAAATGTTTTGCTCAGGGGAGTCCTTTAAAATATTACAACTGGATTAATCAGCTGAATTCCCAAACAGTTAAATATGTGAAATGTAATAGCCAAATACACAAGATAGATCGTTCTAATGTCATCAGATGCCCATATCTTACTGTGCTTCAGAGTTAGATTATTATGTAGATGGTTAAAGACCAATAAATTGCAATAGTTGGCAAGATTAAAGCATAGCCATGTGCACAGTCCGTACAGCAGCACACATAGGGGTACATGCATGAAAACTGTGTAGGTCTAAAACTTTCTTTGTTACCCATAACAACCAATCAGAGCTGACTCTTCATTTTTTACACAGCACTATATCATACCTCCCAACTTTTACAAAGAGGGACACATCAGGCCACGCCTGTAACCACACCCAAACATGTGACATCACACCAAGACACTCCTCTAAACACGCCCCAACACATAAATGCCAACTTTTTAGAGAGTAAAAAAGGGAGACAGTGTCAGGATTGCAGTGTATCCAGTGATGAAATATTAAGTAAGTTGTTATGTAATATACAGCAAGGAAGCAATTAGATACTTTTTAAAGCAAGATAGTTAGTATATTGATGCAAATCAATTTCCCAGATAAAAAGAGGGACATTCAAAGAGCTGAGAAGGACAGAGGGACAAGGGATAAAAAATAGGGACTGTCCCTCCCAAATAAGGACACTTGGGAGGTATGCTATATGAAAAGAAAAGGGCGCTGTGATTGGTTGCTATGGGCAACAAAGAAAGTCTTAGACCTACACAGTTTTCATACATGTGGCCCATAGTCTCTTTGGCTCAGTGCTATTAGCCCGTCAGCACTCCATTTGCCACTATATGTTGTGTCTAATGGCACTGTAATCCAGAAATATTCTCCTGTACAAGCTCTATTTCTAGGGGACAGTATCTTTATGATGTAGCACATTACAATTTAGTACAACAAAGTAAATAAAGTGTAAAAGAGCTGCAACTTGTATAAGTTACAACCTCTATATAGTAAACCTGGAGTGTACCATTGCATGGTAAACTTGCATAAGCGAGGGCTGTTATACTAGAGCTAAACTGTAATAAGCACCTAAGGCTATGTTCACACATATGCTTTTTCTAAATAGAAAAATTGCTATAACTTGGATTTCTGACACAGATTTTTACTTTCATATAACCTATCCAATATGAGCCAATAAACAAAAATAGAAGTAAGTGGAAGGAATAATTTAAATGACCAAACTAACCCCAAAATAAGGTTGCCTTAACTCTCAAACAAATGAAAAAGCAAAATATACAAAAAAAACACAAACTCTATTGTCAATAATCTATAAAAACAAATAAAAAGACAGCGGTGCAATATATAACATCCCAGGTAAGTAATCGAACTATGGGCGACATGTATGAAGGAAAGCACGTCAAAGTGAATAGTCGAGTCTCATTTTCAGTGTATAATGCACCTGATGTATGAAAGGGGTTTTTGTGCTTTCATAAATGGAGTCTAAAGTTCGACGCGTCTCGTCTGTGTGTTAGGCGCATTATGGAACTTAGGTGCCTAACATGTATTAACGTTATAGACAGGCTGGAAATAAGAAAAGTCATTAGAATAGCATGTCAGTGAATAGAAACTATGGAACTGATCCTGTTTGGTGAACCACAGGTCCCAGCCAGACCTGTGCTGTGCTGACTCTTGCTGTATGTAGAATAAAGGGTGAGAGCAGCAAAAGTAAATTTCAAATTTAATGTAGTATAAATTTTAAATATAAAAATCTGAACAACAACATCAGTGGGTTATTTAAAATTAGTTTAAGATTCTATGAATTTTAAATGCATTTTATAGGAGATATTTTTATATCTTTGGGGACATTATATATTTTTATATTAATTTATATGATCACATTTTTCATTAAATTTAAATAATTACATTTTATACAGTTTGATAATTATAATAAATTACTTTTTTTTATTGTACTGGTGTAAGTTGAGAAATATTGGACATTTTTGCTCCTTACGGCAAAGGTAGCTTCACTTCAACTCCTCAGGCTCAGGCAGACCACATTGAGATAGATCTGCCTGTTCCAGCAATAATGCGCCTAGTTTTACTGAACCACATTCATATATGTGTCTAATAATACGAGTGTGGTGCGACACGCCCCCAGAATGCCCCCTTATATTAGGCACATTAGAAAGTGTTGTCTTACAAACAATGCGCCTAACACATTCATTAGGTGCATTAAACATTGTAGCCGGCTCACTTAGGTGCATTTTACGCCAGTAAAGGGTGAAAAACCTGATCATACATGTCTCCCTATGTGTTACCATCATGATCATGAGGTATTCATAGAGCAAATGTGAAGACACCCCAACCCCCTTTCGCCAGAGTATGACAAACTATGCTCAAACACATACCACATACAAAGATAATATGTTATAAGTAATATGCTAGAAAACAGACCGAACAGATGCTATATACTGTATATACATATATTGCTTTTACACACAAAGACCAGTCAAGAACAATGCTTTCCCCTCCCACACATATCCCCACTTGCTGTATTACAAACATGGCATAGTCTGCCATTATAAGATTATATTATTATAATAATTGTGATAATTATTTTCAGCATATTTGCTTTTTAATTTTTATAAGTTAATCTTATAATGGGCAGACTGTAATATGACTGCTGGGTTGTGGCAAGGAACTCTACCCCTCTCCTCCTTGAACAAAGTTGTTAGACTCTTGCTTAAAGGATGGAAATAGAAAGTCCACTTAGGCTATCTCTCCACAGCAAAGTTAAAATACCATTGGAAATCTGACAGTACTTTAACTTCGCCGCACTGCGTCGCCGTTTTTTGTGTAAAAAGATGAGGTTGGATTTTGGATTCCCGGCGGCCCAGTACATGGACTGCACAGGAATCCAATGGGTATCCGAAGGAAGATAGAACATGTTCTACCATCTGTCAGACAGACGGTGGCTTCAGTAGAAAATCTGTGCAATGTAGACTACAGCACAAATTTTCTATTGAAGTCTACACAGCGCTGGGTATAGTCAGGTTTTTGGCAGATTCAAAATACTGATCCACTGAAAATCCAACAAGAATTCAGTGCTGTGTAGACATAGCCTTACAAGCCCTGGCAACCCCAGTGTTCCCCGAGATCGTGCAGACTGCACAGTCTGAAAAATTTCGGTGTGTGGTATTATACCTCTCAATGATACAATTAATCAGTTACCAAATAACACCACTATATAAAAGAACAAATAGTGCTACCACACTATTACTGAAAAATATTCAGTGTTCACGGGCCATTTTTACCAAAATAAGGGCTAAGTACTGCTGCTATACCATGAACACAAATTGCCACCACATAATGACTTATTATTAGTGTTGAGCGATTACGTACGCCAGTCGACAATCGATCGATGTACGATAGTCCGACCATCAACGACAAGTATATTCGATGGTTCGAATGGTTAAATTATGATCCGATTGACGCATAAAGTCTATGGGATAGCAACGAACACCTTCAATCTTACACCCAAACAGCTGGAGAAGCAGGAATTAACAGCCACAACAGTCAAATGGATACTGATCAACATCTTAGCTACAAACTTAGGTTATAAAAGCCACAGAAAAAAAAATCACAGACATTCACTAACCCCTAGTCTTGCACCACAGCATGACCCTTAAAAACCTGCATGAACCACACAAATTAAAAGTGTCCAGAAGGCAGTATGATTTGGATCCACGATTTTATCTTGAACTTGGACATTGAAATATCCCAGTCCTGAAAGGAACCGCAGCATGAGCCCCAACCTGCTTGACCCCAGAATTTACAAAGTCGGCGGGAAAAAAGGAGTCTATCCAACCACCATTTTTAGTTTCACTGGACATAGACTATCCGTCCTGGGCCACATATCAGTTAGGCCGCCAAACCTGCATGACCCCATATTAAAAAGTGCCGGAAATAGGAAGTCTTTCAACCACCATTTTATATTCAACTAGGACAATACTGGTCCCTGTCCTGGGTAGCGCTTTTGTGATGCCCCACTCAGAAGGAGTGGCGGACCAATTGAGCATCACTTGGAAATACTGGTGGATAACGCTTCCTTTTCCAACCCAGTTTGTCCCTTTATCATGGTGATTCCTTTATCTCATTTTTACTCAACTTTGCAGGAGGAAAGATTGTCATCTGTACTTTTGTTCTCTGTCCTTTGCTCCCATACTCTCCATGTCCCTGATTAACCTACCACTGTCAAGTTGTTCCTTTAACCGTCCCTTGTACAATTTCAGAGAATTTTTTTTACCAGCCTATTTTGTACATGCAATTTTTTAGTAGGTTTAATTCTAGAAAACACATTTTTAAAATAGGATGGAATCTGTCACCATGTCTTTGATTTTCTCTTTTTTAATTGTAATAAATGGGTTGTCCTCAATACAGTGATTGGATAGCTATGTTAAAAGTTCTTGCAAAAACTAGTCATTTTGCAATATGTGTCCATTTTAACAGTGTCCAACCTATTCCTGTTTCTGATAGCACCATCCACCCTTAGAGCCATTCTTGACAATTGTGTTTAAGAAACTAATGTCCAGTTAGAACAAAACGTTTTTTTTATAATAGGACCTGTAGTATAGCTGCATGACACATCAAAAATCCCCCAAAAATTCAAAGCATTACACTTTGGACAATTTTGAAGAACAAATGTCTTTTTGAAACAAAAAAATATTTTTATAATAGTACCTGTAGAATTGCAGCATTTCAAAGCAGCATACCCAATAATTATAAAATTACTTCTCAGCACATGATAAAAAATTGGTGAGGGGAGAATTGCACAGAATGCCACATTTCTGTTTCAAAGGACCATGAATTATTGCTGTATCTCACAGCAACATGACCCCAAAAAATTATAATATGAACTTCTTCATCCACAATTAAAAATTGTTGAGGAGAAATTGCCACTTAAAAAGCCCACATTTCAGTTTCCAAGGACATGATTATTGCTGTATCTCCAAGCAACATGACCCCAAAAAATTATAAATATTACTTCTCAGCCACTAATCAAAATTGTGAGGGAAAAATGCCACTTAAAAGCACATTTCTGTCCAAAGGACCATATAATTATAGCTAGTATCTCACAGCACAACATATGCCTCTCAAAACCATTGAACAATGCGAAAACTCTAAGATAAAGTGAGTAAATGGAATAAACGGTGTTTGTAATGAAACCTTGCTGTCGTTTATAACAGTCCTCCTCAACCAGCAAAACCAGCAAAATGAAACTGTTTTGGAAAAGAGAATAAAATTGCAGTAAGAAATGATCATTTAAAAAAAAAGTTTTCAAGGAGTACCATTTCCCTGTTTGAAGAGGTAATGTTAAGTAACCGGCAACTAATTTGTTGACCTCCAGGCAATTGTGGGCCACAACAACATCCATCAGAGATCCATGCCTGATTCATCTTGATGAAATCAAACGAACCACATTTATCTTTGGAAAGCCGGATGCGTTTGTCTGTTAATGACTCCTCCAGGCTGTGCTGAAGTTCCACTCAGATATGACGCTGGCTGCTGGGCATGACCAACACCTCTATGGCGTGGCGAGCTGCGCTCGGCCATTTGTCATATTTTGGAGTACCCAGAAGTCTAATTGGGTCCGGAACACATACAAAAACATCGTGTATGAGACGCAGATAGTCGAGCACCATGATCTTAAGCTGGTCTCTGGTGATGGATGTTGCCCTGCATTGCATGCGTTTGGTTGAGGAGGTAAATAAAGATGTGCCAGAAGTCACCCATTAGGCTGTCTGCCACCTGCCTGCTGCTGCCGGCTACGGCTACCTTGGCAACTCACTACTGCTGTTACATAAATGGGGGGTGACTTCGCTGATGTTGTGTCTCACCGTGACATTGGGGAAATGTGAAGCAGACGCAAACAGAGTCTCCCCAGTGATCAATCATCAAAAGGTATCCCATTTCCTGCATTTTACTTCTATTTGGGTGGGTGGAAGGAAGTGCTGAGTTTTTGGTTTTGTACCGGGGATCCGGAGGGTGGCCACCCAGTAACTGGTTGTTCATTAGATGGCCTAATGCGGAGGATCATGTTTGGATGGAAATGTGAGCATCCAAGCAAGTCAATTTAGAGATGGATCCTTGATTTCCCCAAGTGCCTCTGGGTCGAGGGGGTCACTAGTAAACTGATCCTCTCCTCATCCTTCCTCCTCCGCCACAAATTCTTCTCGCCAACCTTCTTTCCAAGGCCGGGACGTCGGTAACGTCTGTTGTCTAGGAATAACCTCTCCTCCTCCTCCTCCGCTTTTCTCAGGCACAGCTTCAACACAGCCCCTAGACTTGCTCAGATGAAGCACCCTGAGAGCTATGCCCACCTTGCACTAATCCCTGGACCCTGACTCCACTGCCTAATGACGACCGATTAAATTGTGAAACTGACCGGGCGATGTGGATTTGACGGAGAGAGGCTCCGTGTCCGCATCTGTGTCCGTCTCCTCCCCTCCGTCGCTGGCTGGGACCTGTTTGTTTTCAGATGTCCAATGAATGTTTCCAGAAACTAGATCACACAATAGCTCAAGCTGCAAGGGCAATGTCCGCACTGACCAGTTTTGGTGGCTTTCTTCAAAACTGGCAAGTATGGTGCAAGCTCTTTCACCTGCCTCGCACTCTCCGGTTGGCTCAACACCCCCTAGGGACGCACCGGCTGTTTGTCAGGTCCATGTGTCACTCGTACTGTGTAATTGGGCATTGCGCTGCTGCCACAATCGCTGAGCATGTGGAGGTGGAATTCCAGCCTTTGCCACGTCAACAATGAATGGATGATTGTGAAGCCGAGCTGACGCGCAGCGCAGCCCAGGCGGGACGAAACGTGTGCGAACAGCGGAAGTTGCGAACTTAGACTTCGAGCCTTCCCACATGCCAGTCCTGAACCCGTTAGCTCTTTAGAAATTTCGTGGACGACAAGGTTCATTACAAGTTGCCAGGCAAGGGATGTGCTCCAGCCAACCGATCTTAAGGGCGGGGGGGAGGTGGAATGGTGGGTGTTGGGGTGTGCCACATATTTTTGCCCGTTTACGCACACCACCAGTGCCTGCACAAGGTTCATTGCACCAGCCTAGCGCTCTCCGGTCCTCGTTGCTTAGAGCCGTCCACAGTCCTGAACTGTGTTGGAGGTCCTCCAGACAGATTCATTTCAACAAACTGCCTTGTTTCATCTCATGGGCACGAGATTGCCACCAGAGTACCTTGGGGTAAAGAACCCTGCCACCATCCCTGCCCGACCCCTGAGAGCCACCGTCACCAACCCCCAGAGACATCCACCCAGCTCACCCAGTAGCTGCACAAGAGATATAGCGCCTAGGCCGTTGCTTACTAGTCCATGTTTCCGGTGTCAGTGGACTTTTCGTACACAGTATTGCAGACAACAAGCTTGAAATTTGTAGATTAAATGGTTGCTGGCGCAGGGCAGAGACGGCTTTTCTGGGCAGAAGAAATGCCTGCTCCGGCATCGTATTGGGGTCAGGCAGGGCATGAACGTGGCGGAACCCATCTGTGTCCCACCAGATTGATAGGCACATTCCAAGGCTAAAAGCCAAGCAATTCAGACATTCAGCTTGTTTGCTTTTGTGGATGGTTTGGGTTAGAGTGTTTCTATTCTGCTACCAAAACCTGGAAGACAGAAGGCTGGCTGCTAGACCTGGCCGATGTACGGTCGGCAGTGTCATCAACATGTCGGGAGGAAGAAGGTTGTAGGATGGTCCTCTGGGGTGCTTGGAGGTACTCGCGGTGGGATCGCGACTGTGGAGGTCTGAGACGTGTGCAGATTCCGCTTGATCATGACTCTGAGAGACATGGGCAGCTGAGGAATGCTTGGTGGTGGCGTAGGAGGAGGAGGAGGCGGTAGACAGAGGGGTGACAGTGGTTGGAGGGCCCGGCGTCGGTCTTGCTTTTATTTCGGACCAAGTGTTGCCTCCATTTTCAATCCTCAATGCATTCGCTTGCACTGTGACTATAACATTGTTTGTGGTGGTTAACCACCCTAAGTGTTCTTATGCCCTTCTACTATTCGTTTGACGGCATAGGCGGCATATGAACAGCGCTGAGTGAATCAAGAGGCTTGCTCAAAGAAGGCCCAGGCTTGAGAGGTCCTGGACCTATTAGACGGCGATAAGCGAGGAGCGGGGTTTGCGCTGAACCGTGGCTGGCGGAGTCCATAACAGCGGACTTCCTGCGAACCGCCCACTCCATTTATGAGGCGGAACCCGTACTCTGTACACTACCACCCATTTCTTCCCTCTCCTCGACCGAGTGATGAAGCGCTCGCAAAAAGCAAATTCTGCTGAAAAGACCACGTTTGGATCTGCCAAAGTCGTCAACATCATCATTCACACATGGTGACTTCGTGTCCGTCCTTGACATTCCTGCATCCGGAGCTGCGGCAACAAGCAAGAGGACTCGCAAGGCATTGCCGACCGCACGGGATTATTTGGCCGATTGACCGCTTCCTTCTACCTCCTCTGATGGCATCAGTATCTGGGCGTCAGACAGAGAAAATCATCCTCTTTATGGCCTCGTTGATATTTTAACCATGCCTTCTGACCCCCAACCGCATTTTGGTCATCAAAGAGGTCTTCAGAAAATGGATTATCCACAGTGTAGGGTAACATCGAGTTGACAATTGGCTTCTTCATGTTGGACCCCCTATGCTGATTGATGCTGATGACGACATTAGTGGCCGAGAAATGGATGACGAGGAGTAAGACTGTGAGATGGGGGGGGGTGGGGGGGGGGGGGCAGGTTGCATTAACCCACTGAAGGACAGATTTGCTGACGCTGTTTGTTACTGAGATTCACAGGGCCACTGACCAGCGATGACAGCAGTCCTGACGTGTCCTGCAACTGACGATCCGCTGGCATGCGTGTTGCGCGCAGCATCTGGAAGGAGCACCATCTCTCGACCATCACCACCTCCCATGTCCACCCACCTCTTTTGCTCTCTTACCCCACCTGGAAATTTTACCGCTCCATGATTGCAGCAACATATAAAAATTTGAGAAAGTAGGAAAAGTTTTGTGGAAAGTCTCTTATTAAAAGACGGAAAATCACAGCTATTTCTCAAATCCCTCAAATCAAAACAAAATTACTGGATTTCAAATTTAACTGCAAAGATGAACTAACAGACAAAGGCTGACTGACCATAAAGTGAAAAAAACACCTTCTGAAATGTGAAATACGGATTAGTAAAAGGTATTTTTTGGCACCTTCAATTCACCTGTGGTGACTACAAAATTGATTATTCAAATTAACTTCACAGTAGATCATCAGACAAAGCATTGCCTGCTCCAAAGTGTAAAAAACACTATCTTGTAATGTATTCGATAATAAAAAGTAATTTTTGGCACCTATCAAATCACTCTGTTGGTGACTACAATAATTGCCCTGATTTCAAATTTAACTGCAAATTATATCTATCAACATAGCTGGCCTGCCGCCAAAGTGAAAAAAACACGTATCAGAAATGTATTCGGCAATAATACAAGGTATTTTTGGCACCTTTCCAATCACCTGTGTGGACTACCAAAATTGCTGAGTTCCGCATTTAATTGCAAGGAGCCTCCATTAACAAAGCTGTAGTGCGCAAAAGGATGTAAAAACAAACGTATCTGTAATGTATTCCTGAGATTATAATAAAATGTATTTTTGGCACCTGTCAGATTCACCTGTGGACCTACAAACTGCTGTATTCACATTTAATTGCAAGGTGGCTAATATCAACAAATCTGGACTGTCAAATTGCAAAAAAACACATATCCTGTAAATGTAGTTTCGGATAATAAAAGGTATTTCTTGTGCACCTAACAATTCACCCTGTGGTGACTACAAAATTCTGTATTCCAAATTAACTGCAAAGTTATATCTATCAACAAAGCTAGGCCTGCGCCAAAGTGAAAAAACACGTACTGAAATGGTATTCAGATAATAAAAGGTATTAATTTGGCACCATTGTCAATTCACGCCTGTGGAGACTACACAATTGGCTGTAATCACATTTAAGTGCAAGAGCCTCAAAATGAACAAAGCTGTAGTTCGCCTCAAATGTGACAAAAACACGGTGTCTGTAATTTATTCGGCATAATAAAAGTTATATTTTGGCACCTAGCATTCACCTGTGTAACTACAGAACATTTGCTGGTTCAAATTTAACGGAGCCAGGTGCTCATCAACAATCTGGACTGGGCAACAAGTGCAAGAAACACGTATCTGTAATGTATTATCCGGATAATAAAGTATTTTTTGTCACCTATCAATTCACACTGAGGTGACTAGACAAAATTGCCTGTATTCAAAATTAACTGGCAAAGTAATCTAGTCAACAAAACTGACCTGCTGCCAATGTGAAAAAAACACGGTAACTGAAATGTATTTGAGATAATAAAGCGTATTTATTTGGCACCATTCAATTCACCTGTGGTGACTACAAAAATTTTCTGTATTTCACATTTAAGTGCAAGGTGCCTCAATTACCTCAGCTGTAGTGCGACCAAAGTTAAAAAACACTTATCTGTAATGTATTCGTAATAATAAAAGGTATTTTTTGGCACCTATCAATTTCACCTTTGGTAACTACAACACAATTGCGATTCAAATTTAACTGCAAGGTTGCTCTAAAACAGATCAACAAATCTAGACTGGGCAAAGTGCAAAAACACGTAATCTGTAATGTATTCGGATAATAAATAAGGTATTTTGGCACCTATCATATCACCTCTGTTGGTGACTACAAAATTGCAGGTGAATTCACAATTAAGTGCAAGGTGGTGCCTGAAAACAATAAACAAAGCTGTATTGCGCCAAAATTTGAAAAAAGCACGGTATCTTAATGTAGTTTGTTAAATAAAAGGTATTTTTGTGCATCCTTTCATTCTTCACCTGTGTGTGACTACAAAATTGCTGTATCACATTTTAGGTGCAAGGTTCCTCAATGAACAAAAGCTGTAGATGCGCCAAATGTGAAAAAACATGTATCTGTAAATGTAGTTCGGATAATAAAAGGCATTTTTTTGGCTACCTTTTCATTCACCTGTGGTGACTACAAATTGCTGTATTCACATTAATGCAAGGGTGCCTCAATGAACAAATCTGTATGCGCACTAATGTGAAAAAACACGTATCTTTAATGTATATCGGATAATAAAAGGTATATTTGTCACCTATCAACCTGTGCTGACTTACAAAATTGCAGGCTCTAATTTAACCTGCAAGGTGCTAATCAACAGAATGCTGAATGTGGCAAAATTAGTGAAAAAATGAACACCAAATCAGAAATTTATACTGAGTAATAAAAAGGTAGTTTTTTGCACCTAACAAAGAGACCTGCATGTTGAACTAGAAAAGATGTGTATCTGAATATAAGTTCAGGCCTGCCCAATATCCAGAAATATTTCAATAGAAAACTGTTAAAATAGAAAGCTAGTTGCCGTTCAATTTCTACACTAAGTCTTGGTGAACTTATCAGTATCTTTATAAGCTTTGTCTTGTGTCGCACCGCGGCCCCCCCCCTCCCCCGCTCGCCCTCATTGACTTAACAGAGCGGTAGATATGCTCCTTTAAAATTCTCTACCTAACTACATAAAATCTTCTAATCTCTGATCTAACTAAGTTGTAAGATCACATCTAACAGTAGATCTTTCTCTCTGTTAAGAAATATAATAATTTCAACTGATGCTGGTTGGACACAGCATAGCGCACGTCCTACTGCAATTGAGACGCTGAGAGACACTGATCATGACAGGAAGGGGCTGTTCTAATGTAAACGAGGTCATGTGATTTTTCCACCCGAATTAGCCAACTCCATACACATCCCAGTCATGACGTCGCACACTACATCTCACCACTGAGCTCTATTCTATAAGCTGATTTGCTGGACCGACAAAATGACAGGAAGCGCTGAAAATGGCGCGAATTCTGTGTATAGATGATGCACAGATTTTAACCTAAATTATCGCATGATCTAAAAATTTCGATCAACATAAAAACTGTGCCGATTTCAACATTGTCGATAATAATCGCTCAACACTACTTATTACCACAATACTCTTACTGAATAAAAAATACTGAGAACATACAATATGTTGGTGGATACCAGTTCTACACAGGCACTCTACAAATGTTATAAGCAATTACAGGGCAGTTACATCCAATGACTCACAGGTGACATCTTCTCTGATTGGAGTTCTTCACTTTTCTTATTCATTGCTAAATCTGCCTCAAGAATAGACGTCTCTTCTTCTTCTCCATAGCACACATTTTTTTCCTCAGTGCCATGAAAAATCAGTGTTGTGTGCACTGCGGCACTGATTTTCCATTGGAAATAATGTGAAGTGGATTGCAGTCAGATTTGGTGACTGATTCTGACGTGTATTTAGCGTTGCAGCTGCAAGGTGGCTTTGATTAAATGACATAGACTGAACAAACTTTAAACTCTTGGGTGTCTTGGGTGTCTTGGGTTTAGGAGATTGAGATGTTAACCCGTTACCAACATTTGATGTAAACATATGTCATGGTCAGGAATAAGTTTCTGCAAATTGTCGGATGGGTATGTCATGGGGATTTTGCAAGCTCACAAGTGGAACTTGCATGATCACAGCATGGGACCAGGAGTATACTACAGCTGGCCTTATGCTGCATCACCCATGGCTGACGTGAGGTCCGGCCACCAGTGATTAACCCCTTAGCTGCCACAATCTATCGTGACAACTAAGGGAAAGACAGAAGGAAGGAGCTCCCTCAGTCTTCTAGCAGTGCTGCCACTGCTTTAAAGACAACACGGAAGCCTTACATAGCCTTCCGGGCTGCCTGTGAAGTCACCATGCCGGGCTGTGCCACCATGCCTGGAGGCCAGTACATAGCAGTTCTGCTATGTACTAATTTCCCTTGTAACAGTGATGTGAAGATCACTGTTACAAGTCCCCTATGGGGAAAAGTAAAAAAAAATGTAAGAGTGAAAAAAGTAAAACACAAACACAAAAATAAATAAAGTGTGCATATTTGATATAGCTGTGTGCGGAATTTAACCCTCACGGTGAATGCCGTAAAAAAACATAAAACTGCCACAGAATTGCGATTTTCATTCATCCCCCCAGCACATAAAATGGAATAAAAAGCAATCAAAAACTCATTGTCACAGTTGATAGTATTGGATCCGCTGGACCACCACAAGCGATGGCATAAGCCACACCAGGGAGCGGAATCTAAGTAGGTCCCGGTTTTCACCAGAGCCCGATGCAAAGCGGGATGGACTTGCTGCGGCGGGATTCTACCAGGTCGCTTCCATTGTCGTGACTTGCTTGCGATGGCAGCCAAGGGTGAGCGTGGTACAGAATTGTGAGGCGTAGACATAGTCGGCGACAGGCGGTAAGGTCAGGACAGGCGGCAGAGGTTCGTGGTCGAGGGGCGGAAGCAAGATGGTACTGTACACAGGAATCACGGCAAGACAAGGAACGCTTTCTCAGTAAGCTAATAGAGCACTAAAGATCCGGCGCTGGGCACAGGAAGGGGCAGGCTTTAAATAGGGGCCGTGACCGGCAATGGAATTAACTGGTGCGCTGGCCCTTTAAATTTAACAGTGCTGGCGCGCACGTGCCCTAGGAGGCGCAGACGCGCGCGCTGGGAAGCAGAGGCACAGTAAGGAGCGCGGCTGGGTAAGTCGGAGCGAGTGCGCCCGCGCCCCAACATGCGGGCCGTGGCGCCGCTCACCCGCGGGGCACGGATGCGCCCGCGACCCAGAGGGAGGGTCGCGGGGGCACCCGTGATACTCATATAAATGCCAATGAAGACATCAGTTCATCCCACCAAAAAGATACCCTTTCATAGCTCTGTATACAGAAAAATAAAAAACTTATGGCCATCAAAAGACACCGATGAATAAATATTCTTTTTTTTTTTAAAGCACGTAAACATAAAAAAATATAAATGAGGTATTTCCATAACCATATTGACCCCAAGTAAAAAGGGGCTTGTCAGGGTTTTCTAAAAGGGTGAGTGTTTTAAAAAAAAAAAAAAAAACCTTTAAAGGTTTGCGTTTTTTCTTCCCCCTCCCTTTCAAAAAAATGGTTTTCGGGACCAATCAAAAACCCTTGCCCCCCCAAAAAAGATCCCAAAATAGAAACCCCAAATTTAACCCCCAAAAAAACAAAGTCCAAAACACTTCGTACAGAGAAAAAAAAAAAGGGGGGGGCCCTTCCCTGTAAAAATGTGTTTTCCCTTTTGAAATAAAAGTGTTTTTATTTGAAAAAGCATTAAATTTTAAAAATTTTTAAAAATTTGGGGAAAACCATATTGCCCCTTTGAGAAAGGCTACGTATAAATTTTTTACCACTCGGTGACCGTGTAAAAAATTAAAATAAAAAATTTTTACTAGGTATTTTTTAAGGGCTGGGGTTATTTGGATCCAGGGAAACCACCTCAAATGGCAAAAAACCGCGCCAGGGAGCGGAGTCAAAGGGTAGGTCCCTGTTTTAAACCAGAGCCCCGCAAAGTGGGATGGATTTGCTGCGGCGGGATTCTCCAGGCCCGCAACCCCCTGCCCCCAAGGGGGGGGGGGTTGCGGTGGGGGCCCGAGGTGCAGGAGGTAAGAATCGAAAGGGCCAAAAATTTCGTATTCGGGGGCGGGCGGGAAGGTAGGGCAGGGGGGCCAAAAGGTTCGGAGTCAGAAATGTAGCAAAAGGCCCGGAAACCCGGAAAGGGCAAAGAACACACTTAAAAAATTTGCTTTTTCTGGGGCCGAGGAAAACAAAAGACCCGGGCAAAGGAAATTTATTGTGGAAAAAAGGAAACCCCCAAAAATAAAAAAAATAAAAAAAAAAAAAGGGGAACCCCCCCGGGGCAATTAGCCAATTCCCGGGGCCCGGCCCCTTGAAAATTTCCAAGAACGAGCGGTGTGCGCGCCTCCCGGCCGGCACAGGGCGCAGACGTGAAAAGGGAACGGGGTTTTCCAGGTGAGCCCTTAAAGGACGACGGATTTCACAGTTTCGTCCCGCCCCAAAGCGGCCCAACCCGCCCCCCCGGAAAGAAAACCCCCCCTCCCCACCCCAGGTTTTCCCCTTTTCTTAGGCTGAAGGAACTTACGAATCAGATCTTGGTTCGGGAAATATGGACCCCCGGTTTTTTTCCCAGGCCCTTCCTGGGTCGAAGCCCCTCCTTTTTCAAGAAAAAGCGCTTACCCCTGATGGCTTCATGCCCAAAGATGTCCTTCCCCCTCAAAAAAATCGGGGGGACTCTATTCCCGGTGACGTAGCAGCGCTTTTCGGGAGAAAAACCCAAAGTTTCAAGACCAGAGGTTTTAGGAGGGGGGAACGTGAAAGGCGTTAGGAACCCAGAGTGGGGGTAGGCGGGGGTTGTAGGCCCCCCGGGGTTAAATTTTGCCGAAGTATCTAAAAGGTCCCAGAAACGCGGACCCAAACTTATACGGGGGACCCTTAGGCAAATGTTTTTGGGAAGAGAGCCACACTTTATCCCGGGGGGAAAAACTTTGGGGAAGGGAACTCCTCTTTTGGGTTAGTTTGGGGGGGGGTTTTCTGGGCTGAAGCCTGGAGAAAAGGCACTCATCTCTCCCAAAATTTACCTCGATACCCCGAACCGGGGTTTCCCCATGGCGGGCCCCTTTCGGGGGCCCGGGAAACCAAGGAGAGGGAGGGGTTTTTATGCGACCTTAAAACCACAAGAAATGGGGAACGGTAAATCGAGTCGGAGCCCCGAGGGTTTTTAATATGAAAACCCCGGCCCCATAAAAGCGGGTTGGGGCCCCATTTGCCCGGGCCCGCCCGGGGAACAAAAAGTGCCGAAAGATTTTCCCCCCCCAAGATCTAAATTTCCCCCTCTCCACCTGCCCCATTTTTTCTGGGGATGGTACGCAATTTAGAAGTCTGCTTGATTTGCAAGCGGGAACATAGGGAAGGGTCAAAACTTAGAGAAAAATTTGGACCCCCTCGATCGGGGGACGATGTGGGGGGGTTTAACCCATGCAGGCGAAAAATGTAAAGGAAGAATTTTGGGGCCCGCCCAATTGGGGAGCAAAAGGGGGAACCCAGGAAACGGCACAAAGTGGGCCCATTTTTGAGAATCGACGTGACCCCCCAGTGACCGGTTTCCGGGAGGAAAAAGGGAAAGGGTCCGTGATGAAGTCCAGCCTTTTGGTGCCCCATGGAGACTCCGGAACAGGCAGGGGGGACTAAGGGGGCCTGCGGGCCTAGGGCGGGGGACCTTGTTTTGGGCACATGGGGGTTTCGGGAAAGAGAAATAAAGCCCTTGACTTCTTGGAGCAGAGTTGGCCAAAGGGGGTCGCGAGATAAGGGCGTAGGTTTTCCATATCCCGGGGGGGCCCGGGCCCGGGAAGAGAACTATCCCCCCAAAACCCAAAATTCTCCTCCTGAGGGGCTGGATGAGGGGTTTTTCCCCAGGGGGAACGCTACGGAGTTTTCCCCAGAACCACATAAACCAGCCTTTCGGGGCCCAAATTTTGGGGTTTTGGGGAACGGGTTCTTTTTTTCCCGGTAATGTCAAAAGCATGGGAGAGGGCATCCGCCTTGCCCAATTTTTCCCGGGCCGGTCGGAAGGGGAAATCTTAAAATTTTAAAATTGAAAAAAAAAAGAGCCCGGGCCCTTCCCTGAGAGGATTTAAACGCTGGGGCCTCTGGGGTATTGGAGATTCTTTTGGTCTGTGAAGACGTCAAATGGGGTGTTGAGCTCCCTCCAACAAGGTCACCCCCCCTCCAGGGGGCCAAATTTTTTGGGCCCAAAACTCCCGTCTCCCAAGGATAATTTTGTTCGCTGGTTTAGAAGGTCCCTTTGAAAAAAAAAAACCCTGTGACAGTTTTTGCCTTTAGGGGGCCCTTTTGGGTCGGACCCCCCCACTGTCCAAAGGAAGGGGGCATCCCCCCTCTGGGGTTTAAGGGTTTCTCCGGGAAACCGACGGACCAACATAGGTGTGAGGAAAAAAACTGTTTTTCAGTTGGGAGAATGCTTCCTCTCAACAGAGGCCCAAAAATTTCGGATTTGCGGTTCTTTCGGGTGAGAGCCACGATAGGAGCCACCAGCGTAGAGAAGTGGGGAATGAATTGCCCTTTGTAGTTGGCAATTTCCCCGGAAAGCGTTGAATCGCCCGAAGACTGACCCGGGGCGTGGCCACTTCGGATCGCAGAGAGTTTTTCTGGGTCCTTTTTGCAGCCTCGATCCCAGGACCCTTTTACCCCCAAAAAGGAAGACTGGCCTTGGGGGAGCCGGGCACTTCCCCCACTTGGGAAACAAGGGCAATTGTTTCCCCAGACGTCACAAAACCCGGCGTACTTGTAGCCATGATTCTGGGAAATTTTAGGGGAAAAAAAACCGGATATCGTCCAGAATACAAAATGCAGGTGTAAAACAAGTCCCTGAAAACTCAATTTACGAACCCCCTGAAAAAACGCCTGGGGCCCTTTTCATAGCCCCCAAAAGGGGATCAGGAGATACCGAAATGACCGCACGGTGGGTTTAAGTTGGGTTTTCCCCCTTCCCCCTCTCGAATTTTTGATGAGGTTATAGGGTCCACGTTAAAAGGAAATTTGGAAAACACCTTGGCTCCCCAAGATGATCAAAATAGCTCGGATTCCGGGTAGAGGGTTTGCCCATTCTTCACTGTGGTCCCTTTTTTAGGCCCCCCGTAAAAACAATACACGGACAAGAAACCGTCCTTTTTGAACGAAAAAAAAATCCAGCCCCCCGGTGGGGAGGGGACTTGCGTATGAAAATTTATTTAAAAATCCTGAATGTAGGCCCAATGGCCTGGTCCGGGGACAGACAGAGGGGAGACACTCCCTTTGGGGGACCCGGTTTTCCCGGGGGGGGAGGTCCTATGGGGCAGTCATACGGCTTAGGGGGGGTAGCTTCTCAGGGCTGTTTTTTTCCAAAAATACATCTCCCCAAAAACCCGGTTTTCTCCGCTGGCAGAAACCTTTTTGAGGGGTTGACGGATTACTGGGGGGGAGAATTTGGGCAAAACCCCCCCCGGGGGCCCCCCAAAACAGAGATCCTGACACTCCGATTCCCCCCCCGAGGACTTCGGGCCCGTCCCCTTTCCCAATTTAAGCGTAGGGGCGTGCCCTTGTAGCCAGGGTAGCCCCAAAAGGATCGGCCCCAAGAACGCGAGGCAGGACATGAAAGGAGATCTTTTTCCGTGTGTAGGGCCCCCACACGGAGGGGTTTTTGGGCCGGGGTTTTTAACTGAATGGAGGGCGCTAAGAAGGGTCCCCACGATGGAAGAGATAAGCAACCTTCTCCAGAAGGATCACTGGCCAAAACGATAGCGAACACCGGGAGGCATGAATTTAAGTTCCCGGTGGGAGCCGGGGTCCAGGGGGCAGGGAAAACCCCAAGGATAACCCCATCCCTCGTTTCCCCTCCAAATGGCAAAATCAGTTGGAGAAGAAGACTGAGCCCCATAGGGGCCCCTCCACGGCCCTAGGTGCGGGGCGTTTCCCGAACGCTGAGGACGCTGGGGACAACTCCTTAAAGGAAAAGGGCCCCGGGCTGGGCCCGTAGAGGCAAAGGTTTTTCCATCCAGCAGCGGGACAGATCTAACTCCGACAATGTGCCCGGTCCACCTTCATTGGGGTTTTTCGGTAGAAACCTGTGGAGGAGGCACGGTTTATTTCTGGAACAAAGGGAGCCCGAGAGTTAGACTCGCCCTGGCGGAGCCCTGCGTCTCTTTCCCTAAAACGCATGTCAAAACGAGGGGGCCAGTTTGGAAAAAGTTTGTCAAAGAAGATTGGGGGATCTTTTTAGCTGCAAGTGCTTTCCCTTTTCTCTGCTTGACGGGGCCCCTTTTGAATGTTTGGGGGCAGAGACGGCGTCATACCACGACACCGGGGGGCTAGGGGGCGGATTTGGGCCGCATAATCTCCCACGGAGGTTCCCCCCGGGGGTAGGGTTTAGTAAACGCCCGGCTCCTTGAAAACGTGGGAATTCCCTTTAGGGAAAAACCCGTATTTTGCGGTCACAGGGGTTTATTCCGGGCCCAGAGAGGGGTCGCCCAGGGGCCCGGGTTTTTTTATAGCAGGCCACCACGAAAAGCCAAACCTTTTGACCTTTCAGTGGGAAACTGGTTTTGGGCCCTCAGCTCCCCGTGCATGGAGCACTGCCCTAATAAACCCTGCAAAGCTTAGAGTCCCCGTCGTAAATTTTGGAAAGGGAGAGGGAAAGGGGAAGGCTTCGGGCCCCCGGTTGCCACAGGACGGGCCCGGGGGTTTGGAATCACCGGCGAAGAGGGAGGGTTTCCCGTTTCTTGGGACGCCAGGGTTGAAAGGGGATCATGGCGGGGCAGCTGACCCAAAAATTTCTGTGCTTGTTTTTCGCATCTGCTGGACTGTTGGGCGACAATGGTCGTAAGATCCGCCAAAAACTTGGCAAGGGGGGACTTTGGGGTAAACCTCCCCTGGATCTAACTGTAACGGCAAGGGAGTGGATCCCCTGGACCACCGCAAAAACAATGGCAAAAAAACCGGCCAGGGAGCGGATTTTACGGGAAAGGGCACGGTTTTTTACCAAAAAAGCCCGGCAAAGTGGGATGGACGTCCTGCGGCAGGATTCTACTAGGGTGCTACACCTGACGCAGCGGGCTTGTGGTGGCGGCCGAGGTGCAGCGAGGTACAGAATCGTAAGCCAAGAATCGAAGTCGTGGGCAGGCAGCAATGGTTCGTGGTCGCGGACAGGCAGGAAGGTCAGGGCAGGCGGCAGAGGTTCGGAGTCGAGAAACGTAGCAAGAGGTCTGGTACACGGTAAGGCAAGAACACACTTTAAGAATGCTTTTTCTAGGGCACGAGGCAACATAGATCCAGTAAGGAATGATTGTGGAGCGCAACCATAAATATGGGAAGCGCCCGGCAATTAGCCAATTACCGGGACGCTGGCCCTTTAAATTTACAAGAACGAGCACGCGCGCGCCCTAGGGGACGGACGCGCTCGCCTCGGCCGGCAGAGGGCACGGACGTGACAGGAACGAGGTCAGGTGAGTCTCCAGGACGAGCGGACCCACAGCTCGTCCCGCGGCCAGCGGCGCCACCCGGCCCCGGCAGGCACCGGGGGGGCAGCCACGGGGGTACCCGCGGCCCGCGGGCCGAGGGGCGGGACCACCCGCTACAGGTATGCTGTATTTTGTTCAAAACACCTCACAAAAATCTTGATAAAAAGTGATCAAATCGTCATATCAACCCCATAATGGTAACAATAAAAACATCATATACAGAAAAAAAAAAAGTTATGGTTGTCAGACTATAATGACATAAAAGCGCATTTCTATTGTGTAAAAGTAATAAAACATAAAATCTATATAAAATGTATATCATTGTTATTGTACCGACCCGCATAGAAAAGTTATTTTTCCTTTTATACCATATGGAGAGCACTGTAAAAATGAAGCCCAAAAAACAACATCAGAACTACATTTTATTCCCCCCGTTTTCATGGCCCAATACTAAAAAACTATGGTACCCTAAAGTGCACAATACATCCCTAGATAAGATCCATGAGGGGTGTTGAATCCAAAATGGGGTGACATCTGGAAGGTTTCACCTGTTCTGGTACTTTGGGGGCTTTGCAAATGGGACATAGCACCCACCAAAATCTGTGTTCCAAAAGCCAAATAGCACTCCCTCCCTTGTATGCCCTGCCATGCGCCCAAACAGCAGTTTACACCCACATATTGGGTATTGCCAAACTTGGAAGAAATTTAACAAATTTTGGGGTGCTTTTTTCCAGGATTCCTTGTGAAAATTAAACCTTTTTAGCTAAAATTGCAGATTGTTGGAAAAAAATAATTTTTTCATTTTCATAGCTTAACGCTAAAAAAGTTTGTGAAACACCTGTGGGGTCAATATACTAAATACACCCCTGGATATATTCCTTAAGAGGTGTAGTTTCCAATATGGGGTCTTTTTAGGGGTGTATACTAAGTTTTAGCACCTTAGGGCGTCCGAAAATCTGTAATGGCGCCTAAAGAAAATCATATTGAAAATGAGACCTTCAAAGTCCAGTAGGTGTTCCTCCTATTCTGAGGCTTGTGACTGAGGCAAATAGCGCACTAGGGCCACATATGGGATATCTCTAAAGACGGTATCAATATTGAGTTGCATTTACCTGGTCACATCTACCATGTATCAGTGAATAATGGATAAAAATGTAAAATCTGCAAAAAAAATTTACAATTTTGAAATTTCACCTCCCCTTTGCTTTCTGTGAATTACCTAACGGATTAATAAACTTCCTAAATGCTGTTTTGAATTCTTTAAGGGTTGTAGTTTCTAAGATGGAGTAATTTATGGGGGCATCTAACATACAGAACCCTCAAAGCCACGTCAGAACAGAACTAGTCCCTAAAAACATCTATGTTGCAAAATTTCTTGAAAATGTTAAAAATTACTACTAAATTTCTAAGCCCCGTAATATCATAATTTTTTTTAAAAATTGTTTAAAATAATATGCCAGCCTACAGTAAATATATGTTAGATGCTAGTTATAAACTATTTTGTGTGGAATAACTATCTGTCTTACATGCAAAATTTTTGAACTTCGAAAATGGCAAATTTTTCAAAATTTTCAGAATATTTTGATATTTTTCATAAACAAAAAAGCATTGTATTGACAAAATTTCTTACTAACTTAAAGCATAATGTGTCACGAGAAAATATTCTCTGAATCACATGGATAGGTAAAAGTGTCAAAAAGTTATTCTCACATAAAGTGACACATGTCAGATTTCCAAAATAGGGCTCTGTCAGGGAGGTCGAAATTGGCTGCAGCAGTAAGGCATTAATCTATGTCTTTGAAAGGCTATAAACCACCTTGTGAAGTCAGGCAAAATAACAGTTCTTGCAGGTGAAGTACATCTTAAATAAACATTTTCACATCTAGATCTGACTGCTGTGTTTCTATGCACTAAAAAGGTATATGAAGTACTTTGATGAAGACAAGGACAGATCCAAGTTACTACATTGTTTCACATTATGTCTACAGAGTAAGACATGGAATTGATGAGCCGTGCAAGTCACACACACAAATGTACGTCTCTATACAACTATTACATTTAAGCATTGGATTTTCACAGCTCTCCCTGCCAGTTCTAATGATTACTTTTTTGCTTTATGCATTTTTCTTGGGAAACATCTTGTTTTTGTCAAGCTCTGCTCAGAATGATATGAATGCAATTAACTTAGATGGCATTTTAATCTTACAAACTTGAAGTGACTTTAAGAGCTTAAATAAACGCATCTGAAGCTGACATTAATCAGACAAAACTACTGAGAAGAGGACTGGCTTCTCTGGTTCTGTAGAAACACTCTTTTGGCTACTGGATATAAGGGTATGTCCACATGACTTATTTGCGTGGTGTACTTTGGCGCCTAATCATTCCAAAGTACGCCTCGCAAATACGGTAAAATCATTTAACAAGTACAGCACTCATTGAGTGCTGTGTAAAATCATCGGCGTCGTTCATATGACGACGATTTTACAATCGTATTTGAAGGTACCTGTCACTCTTTTCAGGCGCTTACGCGCCCAGAAGTAGACGGCTGTAGGAGGCAGAAAGTTGCCTTGTGTTGAAAGTACGCGCTTTCAAGCACGCACTTTCAACAATGCTAATGAAGGCGTATTGCAGCGGTGAGCCACAATACACCATGTGAACATACCCTAGGAAGAAAAGGCCTTAGAAATATTGGAATGTCCATGGGGCCCATGTTCTACTTTTGTGAGATTTATTAAACCGAAAAAATGTCCAGTACAGATAAATTCACACACATTGAAAACAATTATATTTTATTGTTATTAGATATTTATAAAATTATTATAAAGAGATAGGACAAAGAGATAAGTTTTCTTCCTAATATAGACAGACATTATGGGGATTTTTGGTTAGCTCTCCTGACAAACATGGAGTGGGGTTCCAGATAAAGAGTAATAATAGTTGTACAAAGGCACAAGGAGCCGTGGTTGATGGCCGATACATGTAAGGTACCTGGCCTCAGTAAGGTAAACCGGCAGTTTTGCATCAGTAACCCTAGGTAATCCGGGTAATACAGTAACCCTAGGTCATCGGCTTACTGCAGTGGCTTAAGTGATGGTTTGGATAGCACTCCCACGTTCCCGGTGAAGCTAGTGCCAGGCCCCATCAAAGCTGGACCTGCAGGTCAGCAAGGGGGTGAAGATCCTAACCTGGGATTGGGTGAGATTGGCGCAACAGCCGCTACAGTGTTTGAGACTGTGATTTTCCACATCCTGACAGGTGAAGACAGCAGAAGATGAAGAGAATGTGATTTGTTTTGTCCCACACAGACTGTGTGATCTTTCTGTGTTTTGTTCTATGCCAAGAAAGTACAACTGCTATTTTTGCAACTAAACGGAAGCCAAGATATGCCTGTTATTGAGATTACCATTGAGCTGATCGCCACATAGTATTACGAGATGTCTTATTTTTTTTATGCATTTCATTACATAAAGAATTATATTATTGATATCATGGGTGTAATTCACCTCTAATACCATCATGTTACTCTTTAAAAATGTTTTGTTTGGTCTGGAATAGTTTAATGAATGGGGTATTAGTCATTGCACTGGGACTTTACATTTTGTTTTTACAGTATGTGTATTCTGATAGATTTACATCTGTATACTTTTTTTTACTATGAGGGTAATTTCTATTTTATTCTAAATTTACAGTACATCTAATCATGGTACTTCTTGTATATTTTTGCCCTTACTGGTTTGTTTGCATTTTAAGACCGTCCCACCTTAATTTAAATTTTAGATATCTTTTTCATCTCATATCAAGAAAAAATAATTATTTTAGATGAGTTTGAAATTATTTGTAGTTAACTGGACATTTTTATCGGTTTAATTAGTTTAATTACTCTTTAATGCCTAGGCTGATATTTTTGTTGTGTCAGTTTGGGTTCTCTTTTGTCAGATTTATATCAAATAGATTTTTTCCCACACCAGCAGCAGTAGCTGGCATCATCTTTTTGTTTACTGGACAATAGTATTTTACAATCTACTGAAAGCAAATACTAATTGTCAAATCTAAGCCATTTCATTTGCTTGGGTCTTCTGTATATGGCTCAGCAGCTTTTCACATCAGGTAAAGTTATTGCTCTGTCACACATCTCTCCTTTCTTGGGATGTAAAGATTTACCAAGCTATTTATGAGACCCTTTCCCGGTTCTTTAAGTCTGACTTAGTTAATGTTGTCTTGGCTGAACTACGCACATTGTGAACACTGGACCCTATAAACTCTGTGATTAATCGCTGGGATGTCAATCATTGACATAGTAAAATTTTACTAATTAAAACAACCAAATTGTGTGAGCTGAAAAATAATTTAAAGAAGTATTAATCTTGTCCTCTGACATCACATCATGCTTCTGCTGCGGCCACAGGGAATGGAAAGTTTGCCGCTGGAGCAGGGTGCAGTGTCAGAGGGAGAAACCTATAAATGGTTTCATTTTATTGTAATCAACATAAAGCAATAATATGGCTAAATACACAACAGTACACAGTACAGCAGTACACAGCAGTAATATGGCTTAATACACAGCAGTACACAGTACAGCAGTACACAGCAGTAATATGGCTAAATACACAGCAGTACACAATACAGTACAGCAGTACACAGTAGTAATATGGCTAAATACACAGGACTACACAGTACAGTACAGCAGTACACAGCAATAATATGGCTAAATACACAGCAGTACACAATACAGTACAGCAGTACACAGCAGTAATATGGCTAAATACACAACAGTACACAGTACAGTACAGCAGTACACAGTAGTAATATAGCTAAATACACAGCAGTACACAGTACAGTACAGCAGTACACAGCAGTAATATGGCTAAATACACAGCAGTACACAGTACAGTACAGCAGTACACAGCAGTAATATGGCTAAATACACAGCAGTACACAGTACAGTACACAGCAGTAATATGGCTAAATACACAGCAGTACACAGTACAGTACACAGCAGTAATATGGCTAAATACACAGCAGTACACAGTACAGTACAGCAATACACAGCAGTAATATGGCTAAATACACAGCAGTACACAGTACAGTACAGCAATACACAGCCGTAACATATCTAAATACACAGCAGTACACAGTACAGTACAGCATTACACAGCAGTAATATTGCTAAATACACAGCAGTACACAGTACAGTACAGCAGTACACAGCAGTAATATGGCTAAATACACAGCAGTACACATTACAGTACAGCAGTACACAGCAGTAATATGGCTAAATACACAGCAGTACACAGTACAGTACAGCAGTACACAGCAATAATATGGCTAAATACACAGCAGTACACAGTACAGCAGTACACAGCAGTAATATTACTAAATAGATACACATCAAATACGTAACCAGCCAATGCACCTTTTCACTATAGTTAAGGTGCATAGCAGATGTGCAACATTTCAATTTGAGTCTGTGGTCCACACATTTTTTATAGTATTGTGCCATCTATAAGGGGTATCTATGAGGGAGCCAGGACCTGATGAAAGACAAACTGTGAGCCTTAGCACTAGATTCCCCAAAACCGCCCCTGCCTGCTTGTTGACCCGTCCCTAGCCAGTCAGCGACAACTGGTCAACGTTCCCTCCTCTAGTCTAAGTGGAACACAGAACAAATACAACAAACACAAAGGAGCACCAGGAAGAAACAGGACAACTCGGAGGTAAAGAGGACAAAGAGATAAGCAAACTAAGCAAAAAGAATCCAAAGAAATGCCAGCTCAAGGTACTAAAGACTATTGAAAGCGAAATCCTAGAGAACAATTCTAATGGAATGCCGAAATCCTGGTCCAGAACGTAATTGATCCAGCCCCACATTTAGACCACACAGAGCACAGACTGACAGGGAAGGAAGATGAGCAATCACCACTCATGGACAGAAGACTATGCTTAGTCCTGAACAGGCACAGTCATTGCAGTATCTTATAAGGACAACTTCCTTCATATGTCCTGTGAGGGCATATAAATACCGTAGAGGGGAGTCATCGCCTAAAAACTGCCCTCTAGATTTCAGAATAAAGAGCTACTAGAAGAACAGTTCCCATTCTGAGGACTAGACCCATCTATGTATTGCAGGGTGACCATTCATCTGTATGACTGCCATGAACTGCATGTAAATTCTGGCCATAAAGCAGGACTGCTGCAAGGCCTTCCAGCAATAATAGTGGATTGACTTGGTATATCTCATACCCAGAACATCATAGATATCAGAAAGGTTGCTTTCATTAGACAACAACTGTAAAGGGGTATTCCAGTTACAGTAAACATAAAGGCATTTTCCCACGAGGGCTCTTCAGCACTGCAGATCGGCTCACATTTTACAACTTGCTAGCTCGCTCAGCTATTTTCGAAACTCTCATAATAAATGAATGAGAGGGTATTCTGGATAAGTCCCAGGGAATACACCTTTATAATGCTCTCTGTATAACAGTATTTTAGACAACATATATGTCTATGGCCTCGTTCACACTGCTCATTTTGCCGCGGATTGGCACCGTACTGCGCGCCGGATTTGCGCTGCAGTACGGCGCCAATCCGTCGGAGTCATTACGGTAATCCACTGCTCTCATAGAGAACAGTGGACTCCGTCGCTCCTCCCCGCTCGGCGAATCCGCCGCGGGGGGAGAAAGTGACATGCACATTATTTACGGCGCGTACGTCCCGCCCCTTATT
Organism: Phyllomedusa bahiana; assembly: GCA_025379985.1. NCBI lineage: Eukaryota > Metazoa > Chordata > Amphibia > Anura > Hylidae > Phyllomedusa > Phyllomedusa bahiana. Next base: position 41,419 of record JAODAL010003655.1, read on the forward strand.
CACGGCGGATTTGTGAGCGCACAAATCCGTCGGGAATAAGCCGTGTGAACACGACCTTAGACTATCGTATTTTTTATTTTCAGTTTAATATTTTTGTTTGTTCTTTTACCATGTAAACTTTAAAAACCAAATAAAGATAAATGTTTTAAAAAAAAAAACAATGAATGGGGAAGATTGCCGCAAGCGCCACCCTTTCCATGCTCTGAGATTGTTGGCTTGTAGCGTACTATAATTAAAAAAAACATTAAATTGATCAGCACATTCAAAACTATTTTTTTTTTAATTATGTAGGTGATTGCTGGCATGGCAGCAAGCATTGCAAACACAACTAAATATGAGGAGTACTCTACAAGTGCTAAGAGACAGTCAACGTGAAAATAGGAACTATTTAAAAATGCATTTTGGCGACTTTTTGTATAAATGAAAATTTGAGGTTCTTAGCGCACATTTTTGATCAAAACTGCACTAGAACCTCAATTTTTCATTTATGCAAAAAGTAGCAGAAATGCATTTTGAAATAGTTCCTATATTCACGCTGACTGTCTCTTAGCGTTTGTAGAGAGCTGCTATGTTGTTGTGTTTGTATTGCGTAGTATATGCCAACCTGCAGCGCTGAAAAGTGCTCATGGGGAAACCCCTTTAAGTTATTTATTACATAATAAAAATGTATACGATTTCCACAAAAAAATTCGGGATCAACTCTCCTTGATTATCAAAATCTCTGCTGTCAATTAGTAGAAAACTTTATTGTTTACTTATAGTGGATATAAACCTGTCCAAGTCATGCGATGAACCCACAGGTATAGGAGTGATTATAGCTACAGTACAGTTATCAAGTATAGGTTCAGACAAAACTGAACATTATATAGTAACAAAGCTATTTAACATATCAAACAAGAGGGGTGAGGGCCCTCCTCAAAAGATCTTACACAGGGCCATTCCTAAGCTAAATTGCACTCAGCGCAGGGTGAAGAAATTTCTCCCCCCCATAACATAATGCACCACGATGCGACACATTGCATCACCATCAATCAAATTCAAAATATACAAAAAGCTTTAACACAATGTGCTACTAGTAAAAATACTAAATAATCGTCATACAGTTACCAAATAACACAGCTACACAAAACCAGATTTTCAGGCTAATATTACGGATGTCCTAATAAGACCACATATCACCAACACATAGTGACTGAATAATACCACCACACCATGACCACATATCACCACCACAATGAATAACACACAATACCATTACTGAATATAAACCATTATACTACAACCAATATTACCGGCATACAGTGACTATACAGTGCTTGATACCAGTTGTACACAGGCTCTGCAGACACATAAGTAAAGTTACATCCAGACACTTACAGGAGACGTCTCTGAAGAGTTGTTCTCCTTCTCTTCTTTCTCTTCTTCTCCATCTATCCCAGACCACCATGACATCTTCTCCCAGCCACAACTCTTCACTGTAGATATTAAAAAACAAACATCTGAGACTTTTTTACTTTATCAGCACATCTCTACCAATTCCTATCTCTATACAAACTCCCCATCTATAGTACCCCAAATGGTAATAATTACCCCCTTGTGTCCCAAACAGTTAAAGTACCCCGAAACGGCTATGTGTCTCCAATTTGTGGAGCTGCTGCACTGAGTGTGTGCAGCTGCTGACTGGCTCTGCGCAGCCGTTGTAAAGCGGCCGTGCAGAGTCAGTGAGCTATCACCAGGCGGACGAGGCAGGTGCCGCGGCACACCCTCTGGTGAGCAGTGCCCTGAGCTCCCATTTGTGCGCCAAGTTTTAGTCTTGTTTTGCATACCGATATAGAAAGCAGTTAAATTCCCTAAGACAGTATGTAGCTACACCTCCAAACAAGGTAGACATATCTCAATTAGGTAGGTGTATAGCGCCCCATTAGATGGGTAAACTTATAGGTAGGTATCTCGGTCCCCTATTAAGTAGGTAGGTAGTTATATAAGCCTCTCAACAAGTAGAAATATAGGTCCCTATTATGTAGTTATATCGGGCCCCTGTAGGTAGTTATTTGAACCCTGTAGCCAGGTAGTTGCCCCCTGTAGCTAGTAAATTGCCCCCTGTAGCCAGGTAGTTGCCCCCTCTGGTCAGGTAGCTTCCCCCCTCTAGCCAGGTAGAAGTCCCCTCTAGCCAGGTAGTAGCACCCTTTAGCCAGGTTGTTGCCCCCTTTAGACAGGTTGTTGCCCTGTTTAGCCAGGTAGTAGCCCCCTCTAGCCAGGTACGAGCCCCCTGTAGCCAGGTTGTAGCCCCTTTTAGCCAGGTAGTAGCCCACTCTAGCCAGGTAGTAGCAACCTCTAGCCAGGTTGTTGCCCCCTTTAGCCAGGTAGTAGCCCCCTCTAGCCAGATAGTAGCCCCCTATAGCCAGGTTGTTGCCCCTTTAACCAGGTTGTTTCCTCCTTTAGCCAGGTTGTTGCACCCTTTAGCCAGGTAGTAGCCCCATTTAGACTGGTTGTCGCCCCCTTTAGCCAGGTAGTAGCCCCCTCGAGCCAGGTAGTAGCCTCCTCTAGACAGGTTTTTGCCCCCGTTAGCCAGTTTGTTGTCCCATTTAGCCAGGTAGTAGCCCCCTGCAGCTAATGAAAATAAAATTTTACAAAGTACTCACCTCTCCATGGTCTGTGTGGCAGGTCCGGGAGCTGGTGAACAGTGTTGACGTCATCACGCCGCTTATACCGCCACATAGATCCTGGGATCTCCTGAGGCAGAAGCTTAGCCTTCTGACCGAGGAGATCCAGCGTTCTGCCTTCTCCCTGTAGGAGCTGCTGCACTGAGCGTGTGCAGCTGCTGACTGGCTCTGCGGTGCCATTGTAAAGCGGCCGTGCAGAGTCAGTGAGCTATCGCCAGGCGGGCAAGGCGGGTGAGCAGCGCCCTGGCACCCCGGGCGTTCGACTGCCTTGCCTGCCCATAAGAACGGCCCTGTTCTTACAATCTATGTGGGAATAGGGGCACCTGAAACTGAACACAACAATCACCTAACCGCCATACCTCTAACCCCTAAAGACATCATGTAGCAGCGAAACATGTCAGGGAGGAAGTGAAGTTAAAGCCTATGTATATCAAGCCTATACAGTGAAGGAAATAATTATTTGATCCCTTGCTGATTGAAGTTTGCCCACTGACAAAGACATGAACAGTCTATAATTTGGGGGTTCACGCCCCTGGACGTATGCATACATCCTGAGGATTGCGCGAACTCTAAAGCAGAGTTCGCGCGATCGGCGCGGGGTGTCAAGCTGTATATTACAGCTGAAAATCCCGCAGCGTCGGCCCCGACCTGAAAATCACTCCGGGGAGGGCCCGGGTTAACCCCTTAATTATCGCGACCATCGGGTCGCAATAACTAAGAGAGACGCAGGAGGAGCGATCTCCTCCTGCGTCTCCCGTCGGCGACAGCAACTGCACGGGTCGCGGAAACCGTGCAGCCCCTGCCCTTTTGAAAAAAGGGCAGCACGGAAGGCATAGAATGCCCTTTCCCGGGTTTCTGTGACCCTCCCCTATGCCCGGGCCCCTCCCTGTGGGAAAGGCCCGGGCATGGTAATGACGTTTGCCCTAGGGAAACCCGACAAAGCCAAAAGCCCCCAAGCCCTTTTAGGGGTTCCTATTTGAATGAAAGGGGTCTGAAGAAAATTTTCCAAAACAAATCCCCTTTTGGAAAAAAAAAAAAAAATGATGAAAAAGTGAAAAACAAGTAAAAAAACAAACATGAAAAAAAAAAAAATAAAAACCCCTTAACACGGCCCTTTTTTCCCCTTTCAAACGCCCAAAAAAAAAACCCCCCAAAAAAAAACAAAAAAAAAAATAAAGAAACCCCTATTTGGCGGGCGTGCGTAACGACATTTCCCCATAAATCTGTCATGCTAATTAAAAAAAAACCGAATGGCGTAAAAAAAAAAAAGCCCATTAAATTTAAGGTTTTTGTTCACCCCCAGCCCCAGAAAATGGGAAAAAAAAACGTAAAAAAAAATCCTTTAAAAAACCCAAAAAAATTTAAAAATTTAAAAAGCAGTTACAAAACCGCAAAAAAAAAATTTCCTTACAAAACTCTGTTTACGAAAAAATAAAAAATGATTGGGGTCTCAAAGACAGCAAAGCTTTAAAAAATTTTTTTTTAAAAAAAAAAACTAAAAAACCCCTTTTTTTTTTAAAAGTGGGTTCAACATAAAAAAAAAAATATATAAACAAAAGGGTAAACGCCGTAAACTATCGACCCAAAGAGGGGAAAGCAATTATCACGGAAACGGGCCCGGTGAGTCTGTTTTAAAAAAAAAAAAAAAAAAAACACTACTAGGAAAACCAAAATTATTTTTCTTACCCGCCTTCCCAAAAAATGGATTTAAAAAACAAAACAAAAGCCTTACCCTCTAAAAATTGGGTACCCCTTTTTAAAAGTAACCATCCCACAAAAAAAAAAAACCCCTACACACTCCCAAACAAAGAAAAATTAAACAGTAATGGTTCTCCGACAAAGGGGAATTTCAAAAAAAAAATGTTTTCCTGGGAAAAAAAAGTTTTTTATTGTATTAAAAAAAATTAAAAAAATAAAAAATATACAAATTGGGTATCGCTTAATCGGTTCCTGTGATTTAAAAGCTAGCATGTCTATATAACGCAGATTGACCCTATAAAAAATAAAAAAAAAAAAACACTCCCAAGTTTGCTTTTTTTTGTTCAAAACGTCTCAAAAAAACCCTTTAAATAAAAAGGAATATAATGTCGACCCCCCCAAATGGTACCAATAAAAACCATTCACCCCGAAAAAAAAAAGCCTATAATCAGCTCTGCACACGCAAAATAAAAGTTATTGTCGGGAATAGGAAACAACCAAAATGCAATTTTTTTATAGGCATATTTCTCTTTTAAAAAGTGAAAAAAACAAAAAAAATTTATCCTGCTTTTACACTGCCGGAAAACGCTGTAAAATTAAAACCCAAAAAAAAAAGACCGAAACTGCGTTTTTCCCCCCCCATTTTCATGGCCAATGCTAAAAAAAACTATGGAACACCTTGACCCAAAAAATGCACAGAAAACCCCCTAGATGAACCCCTGGGAGTTTTGAATCCAAAAAGGGGTGACTTCGGGAAAGGTTTCCCCCTTTTTCTGCTACTTTGGGGTTTTGCAAAGCGACATGGCCCCCCAAAACTGCGTTCCAAAAGCCAAAAAAACCCTCCATTGTACGCCCTGCATCGCCCAAAAAGCATTTACACTCACTGAGGGTATTGCCGAACTTGGGGAAAAAATTGCTTTAAAAAAAATTTGGGGTTCTTTTTTTTAGGATTCCTTTAAAATAAACATTTTTTGGGTAAAAAGCAGATTATTGGAAAAAAAATATTTTTTAATTTTCACAGCCTAATGCTAAAAAAAAATTTTTGAATCACCTGGGGGTCTATAAAATCAAGCAAACCCCCGGATTATTCCTTAAGAGGTGTAGTTTTCAAAAGGGGGGTTTTTAAGGGTGTTTATTAAGTTTTAGCACCTTGGGGGTCCTCAAAACCCGAAATGGCGCCTAAGTAAAATCGTATTGAAAATGAGACCCCAGAGTCCAGTAGGTACTCCTCCTACTCTGAGGCTTATGGTTGAGCCAAATAACGCACTAGGGCCACATATGGGATTAGTGTTGAGTGATTTTTGTCGACAAAGTTGAAATCGGCAAGGTTTTTATGGTGATCGAAATTTTCAGATCATGCGTTTAATTTTAAGGTTAAAATCTGTGCATCATCTTTTAAAGATTGCGCCATTTTCGGCGCTTCCTGTAATTTTGGCGGCCAGCAAACCCAGATTACAGAATAGAGCAGGGTGAGATGTGTGTGCGACGTCATGACTGGGATGTGGATGGTTGCGTTTGGCTGGAAAAAATCACATGACCTCGTATTACATTGGTTGCGTTTCCTGTTCAGCCTTAGTGTCTCTCAGCGTCTCATAGGAATAGGACGTGCGCTCTGCCTGTGGCCAAACAGCTCAGCGAAATTAGTCTATTTCTGCACAGAAAAAAACCTCTACAAATTAGCTATGATCCTTCCAATTTAGTTACTTAAAGAGATTTGAAGATTTTATTTTAGTTAGCTAGAAAATTTTTTAAGCAGCATTACTGCTGTAAATTCACGGCGGTGGGGGCGGGGGGGGGGGGGGCCCCGCGGGCGAACACAGACAAGCTCTATCTATAAAGAACACGGCATAAAGTTCCCCAAGACTTAGTGTAGACATTGAAAGTGGAATATCTTATTATTAACAGTTTGCTATTGAAATATTTCCCTGGATATTGGGCAGCCTAAACTTATATTGGTATAAACATATTTTAGTAACTGCAGGTTCTTTGTTAGGTGCAAAACTCCACTTTTATTATCAGTATACATTTCAGATAGGTGTTCATTTTCAATTTTCCCAAATTTCCCACCTGTGTTGATATATCCACCTTGCAGTTAAATTACAATCCAGCAATTTGTAGTCAGCACAGGTTGTTTGTTGCCAAACATACCGTGTATCATACGAAAACATAACAGATAGTGTTTTTTGACTTTTGCGCACCCAGCTTTGTTCATTGAGCAGCATCCACGTAAATCTTAAAACAGCAATTCTATAGTCACAAAAGGTGAATTAAAAAGGTGCAAAAAATGCCGTGTATTATGGGAAATCATAACAGTTACGTGTTTTTTGACTTTTGCGCACCCAGCTTTGTTCATTGACGCAGCATCCACGTAAATCTTAAAACAGCCAATTCTATAGTCACCACAGGGAATTGAAAGGTGCAAAAAATACCGTGTATTATACGAAAACAAAAACAGATTTTGTGTTTTTTGACTTTTGCACACCCAGCATTGTTCATTGACGCAGCATCCACGTAAATCTTAAAACAGCAATGCTATAGTCACCACGGGAGAATTGAAAGGTGCAAAAAATCCCGTGTATTTTTACGAAAACATAACAGATACGTGTTTTTTGAGTTTTGGCACCCAGCTTTGTTCATTGACGCGCATCCACGTAAATCTTAAAATAGCAATTCTATGTCCCCACAGGTGAATTGAAAGGTGCAAAAAATACCGTGTATTATACGAAAACAAAAGATAGTGTTTTTTAAATTTTTGCGCACCCAGCTTGTTCATTGACGCAGCATCCACGTAAATCTTAAAACAGCAATTCTATAGTCCCCACCGGAGAATTGAAAGGTGCAAAAAATACCATGTATTATACGAAAAACATAACAGATACTTTGTTTTTTGAGTTTTGGCCACCCAGCTTTGTTCATTGAGCAGCATCCACGTAAATCTTAAACAGCAATTCTATAGTCACCAAGTAGTAATTGAAAAGGTGCAAAAAATACCGTGTATTATACGAAAACATAACAAAATACGTGTTTTTTGACTTTTGCGCACCCAGCTTTGTTCATTAAACCAGCATCCAGTAAATCTTAAAATAGCAATTCTTTAGTCACCACAGGGGGAATTGAAAGGTGCAAAAAATACCGTGTATTTACGAAACCATAAACAGATAGTGTTTTTGAATTTTGCGCACCCAGCTTTGTTCATTGACGCAGCATCCACGTAAATCTTAAAACAGCAATTCTATAGTCACCACAGGTGAATTGAAAGGTGCAAAAAATACCGTGTATTATACGAAAACATAACAGATACGTGTTTTTGACTTTTGCGCACCCAGCTTTGTTCATTGACGCAGTACCCAAAGTAAATCTTAAAACAGCAATTCTATAGTCACCACAGGTGAATTGAAAGGTGCAAAAATTACTGTGTATTATACGAAAACATAACAGATACGTGTTTTTTGACTTTTGCGCACCAGCTTTGTTCATTGACGCAGCATCCACATAAATCTTAAAACAGCAATTCTATAGTCACCACAGGTGAATTGGAAAGGTGCAAAAAATCCCGTGTATTATACGAAAACAAAACGATACGGGTTTTTGACTTTTGCCAAGTCCAGTTTTGTTGATAGACACCTTGCAGTTAAATTTGAATCCAGCAATTTTGTTTTGATTAGAGGGATTTGAGAATAGCTGTGATTTGCCGTCTTTTAATAAGAGACTTTCCAAAACTATTCCATACCTTCTCAAATTTTTATATTTCTCAAACATGGAGCGAAATGCAGGTGGTAAGCGAGCAAAAGAGGGGGTTAGCACATGGAGGTAGAGGTACGAGAGAAGGTGCTCCTTCCAGTGCTGGCGACAACACGCATGCCAGGGGATCGTCAGTTGCAGGACCGTCGGCCTGTATCGCTGGGTCGGGGCCCTGTGAATCTAAGTAACGAACATCGTCGCCAATCTGTCCTTCAGTGTTAATGAAAACCGGGCATTAGCAGTCTTACCTCCTCGTCTCCCAGTAAACGCCACAAATGTCGTCATTCAGCATCATCAGCATCCTTTCCAACATGAAGCAGCCAAAATATCAATCGTGTACCACTATGTGGAAAATCCATTGTCTGAGACCTCTTTGATGAGAAAATGCGGTTGGGGTCAGAAGGCATGTTAAAAGATCAAGAGGATGATTTAGTCTGCTCTGACGCCCAGTTACTGATGCCATCAGAGGAGGTGAAGGAAGCCGGTCAATCGGCAAAAATCCCGGGCGGTCAGCAACGCCTTGCACCTTGCTTGTAGCCCGCAGCTTCTGGATGCAGAAAGTCAGGACGACCAAGTCACCTGTGTTGATGATGATGATGATGACGACATTGCGGATCCATCCTGGTCTTTTCCGCAGAATTTGCTTGCGAGCGCTTCATCAGTGGACGAGGAGGAAGACGATGGGGTAGTGTCAATATGGGTCCCGCCAAAAAAGGGAGAAGGCGGTCGCAGAAGTCCGTGATATGATTCCGCCAGCACGGTCAAGCGAAAACCCCCGCTCCTCGCTTATCGCGTCTAAAAGGTCCAGGAGCCTGGGCCTTCTTTGAGCAAGCCTGATTCACCCAGCGATGTCATATGCCGCTTTGCCGTAAACGCATAAGTAGAGGCAAGAACTTAAGTGGTTAACCACCACCAACATGTCTAGTCACATGCAGCGAATGCATGAGTTGAAATGGAGGGAACACTTGGCCCAAAAAAGGCCAGACCGACGCCGAGCCTCCAACCACTGTCACACCCTCTGTTCCGCCTCCTCCTCCCCCGCCACCACCAAGCGTTCCCTCAGCTGCCCTTGTCTCTCAGAGCCCATGATCGGGGATCAGCCCCCGTTTCACCCTCCACCGTCCCCCGAGTACCACCAGAAACCACCAGGGGACCCATCCTACCCCTTCTCCTTCCGCCGTTTGACGACCTGCACGCCGTACAGCGGCCATTTCTAGCAGCCAGCCTTCTGTCTTCCAGGTTTGGGAGCAGAAGAATCACTTCAACCCAAACCATCACAAACCCAAAAGCCTGAATGTCGGCATTCCCAGGCTTTTTGGCCTTGGAAATGTTGCCTTTCCGTCTGGTGGACACAGAGGGGTTTCCCGCCACGTCATGGCCCTCGCCTGCCCCAGTACCAGATGCCGAGCAGGCTTTCTTTGCCAGAAATGCCGTCCCCTCCCTGGCCAGCCACGTGTCATCTAAAATTTCAAGCGCGTTGTCTGCATCTGTGTCCGGAAAAGTCCATCTCACCACCGACACATGGACTAGTAAGCACGGCCAAGGGCGCTATATCTCTGTGACATCCATGGGTGGCTGGGGGGGATGTCTCTGGGGTGACGGTGGGCTTCAGGCTCGGCGCACGCTCTTCAAAACCGCAGGGAGGGTGCGGGGGCTCTTTCCCCCCAAGTCCCTTGGTGCATCACCGTGCCAGAGACCCAGGCCGTGTTGAAATTAATCGCCTTGGAGCCCACCCAACACAGGTCAGGAGCTGTGGGACGGCTCTCCGCAACGAGAAGAGCGCTGGTGGGTGACAAGAACCTTGTGAAAAGCAAGGTGGTGTGCGTAACGGGCGAAATCTGCTGCGCCTTAAGATCGGTAGGCTGGAGCACATCCTTGCTGGCACATGTCATAAACCTTGTCGTCCAGAAATTTCTAAAGGGGCTACCCGGGTCTGGACTGCCTGCTGAAGAAGGCTCGAGGTTGAGTTCGCACTTCCGCCGTTCGCACCCTGCTTCATCCCCGCCTGGCTGCGTTGGGAGCGTCAGCTCGGCCTCCCCGTCACCGTCTCATTGTTGAGTGGCAACACGCTGGAATTTCACCCTCCACATGCTCCAGCGATTGTGGAGCACGCAATGCCATTACGCAGTACGAAGTGACACATGGCCTGACAAGCAGCAGTGCGGGACCCCGGGGTGTTTTAGCCACCGAGAGTGGAGGCAGGTGAAAGAGCTCTGCACCATCCTTGCCAGTTTTGAAGCCACCAAAATGGTCAGTGCGGACGATGCCCTTGTCAGCATGACCATTGTGGTGATCTTAGTTCTGGAACGATCGTTGGACACTCTGAAACATCAGGTCCCGCCAGCGTCGGAGGAGGAGCCTTTCTCTCCGTCAAATCCACAAGGCCGACAGTTTCTCAATTTTATCGGTCTTCATTAGGCCCGTGGTTCGGGTCCAGGTTAGTGCAAGGCGGCACCTCAGCTCTCAGGGTGGCATCATCTGAGGCAATCAGGGGTGTGTTGAAGCTGTGCCGGAAAGGGAAACGGAGGAGGAGGAGGAGGGTATCCTAGACACCGACGTCCTGCCTTGGAAGAGGTTGGCGTGAATTTGAGGCAGATGAGGAAGATGAGTTTGCTAGTGCCCCCCAACCCAGAGGCTTGGGAATCAAGAAATCCATCTCTCACATGAGTGCTTGGATCTCCATTTCCTCCAACATGATCCTCGCATTAAATGCGATAAAAATGAACAACAGTTACTGGGTGGCCACCCTCCTGGATCCCCAGTACAAAACAAACTCGGCACTTTCCTTCCCCACCCAAATAGAGAGTAAAATGCAGGAAATGGAGGGCCTTGCTGATTGATCAACTGGAGACATCTGTTGCGTTGCTTCAGTTCTTCAAATGTCACGGTGGAACAACGCCAGCAACCGGACACCAGCAGAGTGCCCACGAGCCGGAGCGGCAGCAGCGGCAGCAGCAGGCAAGGTGGCAGGGAAGCCTAATGGGTGACCTCTGGCAATCTTTATTTAAACCCCCTCACCCAAAGCATACAATGCAGGCCACAGATACAACACCCAGAGACCAGTTAAGTTCATGGTGCACGGCTATCTGCGTCTCAACACCGAAGTTTTTGTAGTTTTCGGACCCCAAAAGACTTTGGGTATCCAAATGGACGAATGGCCCGAGCTGGCTCGCCACACCATAGAGGTGTTGTCCTGCCCAGCAGCCAGCATCATATCTGAGCGGACCTTCAGCACAGCCGGAGAAGTCATTACAGACAAACGCATCCGGCTTTCCACAGATAATGTGGATCGTTTTGACTTTCATCAGATGAATCAGGCATGGATTCTGATGATGTTGTGGCCCAATTGCAGAGGTCACCGATTAGTTGCTGGTCTACTTCACATTCCTCTCCAAACAGAAATGGTCCCCTTGAAAACTTATTTTTAAATGATCATTTCTTACTGCAATTTTTTATCTTTTTTTCCCAACAGTTCATTTTGTGGTTTTGCTGTGAGGAGATTAAAAAACACCAAGGTTTCATGACCCAAAAAACCCTATTCCATTTTCTCACTTCTACTTTAGAATTTTTCACATTGTCAATGGTTTTGGGGTCATGTTGCCTCACAATTTTTAACAGTGGCTGAGAAGTCATTTTTATAATTTTTGGGGGGCATGTTGCTGTGAGATACAGCAATAATCATGGTCCTTTGGAACAGAAATGTGGCTTCTAAGTGGCATTTCTCCTTCACAATTTTTAACAGTGGCTGAGAAGTCATTTTTATAATTTTTTGGGTAATGCTGCTTTGAAATGGAGCAATACTACAGGCTCTATTCTAAAAAATGTTGTTTCTAATAGACATTTGTTCTTCACAATTATCAAAAGTGGCTCATGTTTTGAATTTTTGGGGGCATTTTGCTGTGACATGCAGCTATATTTCAGGTCCTATTATAAAAAAATGTTGTTTCTAAAAAGACATTTGTTCTTCACAAAATTGTCCAAAGTGGCTCAAGGGTCATGCTTTTAATTTTTAGAGGCATTTTGCTGTGACATGCAGCTATACTACAGGTCCTATTCTAAAAAATGTTGTTTTAACAGACATTTGTTCTTCACAATGGTCAAGAGTGGCTCAAGGGTGATGGTGCTGTCAGGGAAACAGGAATAGGTAGGACACTGTTAATGGACACATATTGCAAAAAAGACTTGTTTTTGCAAGATCTTTAAACATAGCTATCAATCCCTTTATTGAGACAACCATTTAATACAATTAAAAAGAGAAACAAAGGGCATGGTGGGATTCCATCCGATTTTTTAAAAATGTGTTTTCTAGAATTAAAGTACTAAAAACTTGCATGTACAAAATAGCTGTTAAAAAAATTCTCTGAATTGTACAAGGGAGGTACAGGAAAACTTGACCAGATGTAGGTTATTCAGAGGACATGGAGTATGGAGCACGGACAGAGAACCCAAAATACAGAGACCATTTCTCCAGCAGTTGAGTAAAATGAGAAAAAGAATACCAAGATTAAAGGGCCCTGGGGGTAACAGGAGCGTTAACCACCAGTATTTCCAAGTGAAGCTCAATTGCTCCACACTCATACGGAGGGCAAGCGCTAAACCCCGGTATTGACTGTGTACTGAGGAAGGCTGGAGTTCTCAACTTCCGCACTCTGCTTCAGCACGACAGTTTTTGTTGCTGCGTCATCAGGGCATTTTAACCCGCGTGTTAATAGATGACGGACGCCAGCCTGGGCTCTCACCGCCAAACCCCTGTAACTCCGGCCCTGGGTCATGCTCGGCCCAGGACAGGTATAGTCAATGTCCAGTGAAACTAAAATGGTGGTTGAAAGACTCCTTTTTCCCGGCACTTTTAAAAAGTGGGGGTCATGCAGGTTTTTGGGGCTCATGCCGTGGCCCAGGACAGGTATAGTCATTGTCCATGAAACTAAATGGTGGTTGAAAGACTCCTTTTTCTGGCACTTTTTAAATCTGGGGTTTTTGCAGGTTTGGGGTCATGCTGTGGCCCAGGACAGGTATAGTCAATGTCCAGTGAAACTTTAAAAAGGTGGTTGAAAGACTCCTTTTTCCGGCACTTTTTAAATGTGGGGGTCATGCAGGTTTGGGGCTCATGCTGTGGCCCAGGACAGGTATAGTCAATGTCCAGTGAAACTAAAATGGTGGTATGAAAGACCCTTTTTCCGGCACTTTTTAAATGTGCGGGTCATGCAGGTTTGGGGTGATGTGTGGCCCAGGACAGGTATAGTCAATGTCCAGTGAAACTAAAATGGTGGTTGAAAGACTCCTTTTTCTGGCACTTTTAAATTCTGGGGGTCATGCAGGTTTGGGGCTCATACTGCGTTCCAGGACAGGGATATTCAATGTCCAGTTCAAGTAAGATGATGGTTCAAATCATTTCTGCCTTTGGCACTTTTTAATTTGTGGGTGATGAGGTTTAAGGGTCAGGCTGTGGTACAAGACAGGGATAGTGATTGGTGTGTGTTTTTTTTTTTGTGGCTTTTATAAACCTAAGTGTGTTGCCTAAGATGTAGCACGTATCCATTTGACTGTTGTGAATGTTAATTCCAGCTTCTCCAGCCCCGTTTGGGTGTAAGAATGAAAGGTGTTGTTGCTCTCCATAGACTTTAATGGTCATCGCTCATAATCGACTATCACTATCGAAAAACCTTATCGATGGTGGCCGACTATCGACTATCGCCCGATGTCGATAGCCAACGTAATCGCTCAACACTATATGGGATATCTCTAAAAACAGCAGACCTGGGGGAACTGATATTACGTTGCATTTACCTAGTCACATTTACTGTATTCCAGTGAATAATGGAAAAAATATTGAAAACTGCAAAAATAGTGACATTTTGAAATTTTTACCTCACTTTGCTTTAATTTCTGTGAAATACCTAAAAGGTTATCAAACTTCCTAAACACTTTTGTAAATACTGTAAGGGGTCTAGTTTCTTAGATGGAGTCATTTATGGGGGTATCTAACATGCAGGCCCCTCAAAGCCACCTCAGAACTGGACTGGTCCCTAAAATAATTTATATTGCAAATTTTCTTGAAAATTACTACTAAGTTTCTGAAGCCCCCCCCCCCAAAGTTCGTAAAAAAAAAAACATTTAAAAATTATGGCCAACCTATAGTGGACATATGGAAGATGCTAGTTATAAACCTTTTTTGTGGTGAATAATTATTGTCTTGCACGCAAAATTTTGGAACTTTCAAAATGACAAATTTTCAAATTTTCATGAAATTTTGATATTTTTCACAACAAAAACAAGGATTGTATGGATCAAAAAATTTCTTACTAACCTAAAGCACAATGTGTCACGAGAAACCGTCTCTGAATCACTATGGATAGGTAAAAGTGTGAAAAAGTTATTCTCACATAAAGTGACACATGCCAGATTTCAAAAATAGGGCTGTGTCAGGCCAAAACTTGCTGGGTCCTTAAGGGGTTAAGGGTAGGTTAATTTTAACATTGAGAGATAGAATATCAAAAATAAAATCCAGAAAATCACATGGTATAAATTATATACAGTAAATGTATTTGCATTTTGCTGTGAGAAATGAGTATTTGATCTCCTACCACCCATTAAGAGTTCTGGCTCCTACAGACCAGTTAGACCCTCCGAATCAACTTGTTACCTGCATTAAAGACAGCTGTCTTAAATAGTCACCTTTATAAAAGACTCCTGTCCATAGACTCAATTAATCAGTCATACTCTAACCTCTACAACATGGGCAAGACCAAAGAGATTTCTAAGGGTGTCAGGGACAAGATCATAGACCTGCACAAAGCTGGAATGGGCTACAAAACCATAAGTAAGACAATGGGTGAGGAGACAACTGTTGGTGCAATAGTAAGAAAATTGAAGAAATACAAAATGACTGTAAATCGACAACGATCTGGGGCACCATGCAAAATCTCACCTCGTGGGGTATCCCTGATCATGAGGAAGGTGAGAGATCAGTCTAAAACTTGTTAATGATCTCAAGGCAGCTGGGACCACAGTCAGCAAGAAAACCATTGGTAAGACATTACGCCGTAATTATTTAAAATCCTGCAGTGCTCACAAGGTCCCCCTGCTCAAGAAGGCACATGTGCAGGCCCGTCTGAAGCTTGCCAATGAATACCTGGATGAGTCTGTGAGTGATTGGGAGAAGATGCTCTGGTCAGGTGAGACAACAATTGAGCTCTTTGGCATTAATTCAGCTCACCATGTTTGGAAGAAGAAAAATGCTGCCTATGACCCAAAGAACATCGTCCCCACTGTCAAGCATGGAGGTGGAAACATTATTTTTTGGGGGTGTTTCTCTGCTAAGGGCACAGGACTACTTAACTGCATCAATGAGAGAAAGGATGGCACCATGTAAAGTAAAATCCTGAGTGACAACCTCCTTCCCTCCGCCAAGACATTAAAAATGGGTAGTGGCTGGATCTTCCAGTAAGACAATGACCGAAAACATAAAGCCAAGGCAACAAAGGAGTGGCTCAAAAAGAAGCACATTAAGGTCATGGAGTGACCTAGCCAGTCTCCAGACCTTAATCCGATAGAAAACTTATGGAGGGAGTTGAAGCTCAGAGTTGCCAAGCGACAGCTTCAAAATCTTAATGATTTAGAGATCATCTGCAAAGAGGTGGACCAGAATTCCTCCTGTGCAAATCTCATCATCAACTACAAAAAAAGTCTAACTGCTGTGCTTGCCAACAAGAGTTTTACCACCAAGTATTAAGTCTTGTTTGCCAGAGGGATCAAATACTTATTTCTCTCAGCAAAATGCAAATAAATTTATATAACTTATACAATGTGATTTTCTGGATTTTATTTTGAATATTCTATCTATCATTGTTAAAATTAACCTACCCTTAAATTATAGGCTGTTCATGTCTTTATCAGCGGCCAAAATTACACAATCCGCAAGGGATCAAATAATTATTTCCTTCACTGTATATATATGTTACCGTATTTTGATTGATACATTACGGGGTAAAAAGGAAGGACACCTGGTTAAAGGGGTTTGTCAAGAAGTGATTTACTTAGCTAACAGGCTGCCACTGTCCTCTTCAGTCTTGAAAAATGGGGTGTTGTATTCCTGTGTTTAAAAAAACAGGTGCCTCCTCCGTGATGTCATCGCACCACCTCCCATGCACGCTCCCGAGGCTGATAATTCATTATGCAGTCAGCCTCTGTAGTGTGAGAAGCTCTGAGGTATAGCTGAGCAAACATGATGTTTGGCTAAACCACAGAGGAGAACTCTGTATTGTGCACAAGCTATATATGTTTTGTTTTCTCCCTCTTATCTACTCAGGAGAAAAGATAAGATCGGAGCAGGAAACCTTCACTGTCTCCTGCAGGGGGAAGGGAGGAGGGTAGAAGAAAACATAAGAATAATCAAGCAGGGAGCTGACTGTATGTTTACTTATAGAATTACATTACAGTGATTCTTTGCCTCTCCTACACATGAAACACATGAAAGGCTGTGTAGGAACCTTAGAGAGCCATTGTAATGTGAGTAGTGGTGGGGCGTGACTGAAAGAAGCAGAGCTAGTGCATATGCCTAGTAGCACTTCTCTGCTCTCCCCCCTCCTTTCAAAGCCTTTTCCGGTGCCCTGCCATAAGATTAGACATGCCAACAACGCAAGCACAGCCAGCCATGCTCCTGGCGGGAGATAATGTAAACAAGCAGCAAACAAAGAGAAAGTTGGTAAGGCTGCAGCTGTGACAGGCTACAATTTTTTGTAATCACATATATTTAAAAAAGTGTTTAAATACTAATTTAGGAGGATCCCACATAAACATTAAATCGTGGAATAACCCCTTTAAAGGGCTTTCTGGAGTACATGCTAAAGAGTTGAGAAGGCAATTTAGTGCGTTGCGTACTGAAGTAACTGGAGTAGCAACCTGCAGTATTAAGTCTATATTTTTGTAGCTCCATCTATGTGGTCAGAATATTAAGAGTGTAATTAGTCTATTAGGATGGATTATTAATTGCATTATAGTCCCTTATTTGGCAGCACTGTTAATAAACATTCTGGCACCATCAGGAGTAATAGGCAGGATAAGATACAATTAGACTTCTGCTCTTATATACGATAAACATGGAAATTATATATATATATATATATATATATAATATATATATATTATATATATATATATATATATATATATATATATATATATATTTATTTAATAAATAGGTCATCTTTGAAGGTTTATTAATATGTCTATTGGGATATGACTGAGCAGGACAATTATTACCATTCTGCTGAAGTGTTTTTTATTTTGTGTGTTTACAGGTTTATAGAGTTTGCCTGATTGCCTGATCGGTCTGTTGTCATGGCAACCGTAGGCCTAATGAAGAACTCCAGGTCTGCCATGTTAATTCTCCTATTACACCCTGTCATAGGCAAAACATAAAAAAGAGCCATTACTGTACACTTTTGTGCAATGTGTTACTATTGCAGAAGAGTATATAAGTATTTTCGCCCCCTATTGGTGAAGTACCCTAAAGGGACAAAAAGTACAACAACAAAAAAAGTTTCAAAATATAAAAAAATATTAAAAGTTTAAAACAAACCACTTTTGTCATATTACAAATAAAATAATAAAAAAAATAAAAGGTTAAACATTATTGGTATCAGAGTGTCCTTAAAAGTCTTATATATTTAAAATATAGCATCCTGTATGCTATTCGGCCTATACTGTAAAAAAAAGAAACCCTTTTTATCACTTTACATCCTCAAAAGATTGTGAAAAAAATTTGAATATATCCCTAATAATATACCTAAATGGTACCTAAATGGTAAAAAACTAAAAACTACACTAACAGAAACATGAATTCCATAAAAAGAAGGCTCCACAAAATATATAATTGCGATTTTATCTTTCACATTCCACCCTATATAGAATTTTTTGGTAAATGATATTGTATGGTCAATGGTACCATTAAAATGTACATCTTCACCCGTAGATAACAAGCCCTCATGCACCTGTGTATGTGAGGGAGGAAAAAATGAATGCGTCATAAAGAAAAATTAGTGAATTTAAAGTGGGTTTTGGTGGTAAAAAGAAGGGTTTTTTTGTGTGCCCTAGGGCACCTTGACAATTGTTCCATTACATGCCCAGGACAGATTTTTAGTCACATGATATACAATATGAAAATTCTTATTTAATTGATTCAAACTCAGATTTTGGATAAACATGAGGAATTGATAGAGTTTATTACAAAATTTTACAACTTTTTATTATGCAAACAATATTCGTTAAACAACAATCTTTATTTGCTGACATTGCAAAACTATGTTAAGATATTTCTTCCTCTGTACATAGTCGGTTTTCATTCCCTTATGCACAAGGACAACCCCAATGTAACAGTATCTGTTATGGCATTTGAATGAATGGCCATATTGTGTGTGTGCAAATTGTGTATACAAACTTGTCTCTGGTTGGCTGTGACCTGTACAGAAGCAAGTTAGAAATGCATTAACCTTTCAGGAAATGTAATTATCTTCAGGCACTTAAGTTTTGTTTTATTTAGCAGGCACAAGAGTAAAGGCGTTCTACTTGATAAATTGCACATAAAGCTTACAGGGTACTCTAAAGAGATCAATGATATTCCATCTGTTACATAACATCCTGATCAATTCTGTGCAACAGTCAAAACTGTAAAGATTGTCTGCAAAAGAAAATACATCTATTTACTACACAACAGGTTTACTACCTGAAATGTATACAGTTTTGCAGGTGGACAGTCTAGGTGACATGTCAGAAAAGAGACGCCTTGCATGGCATATTTGATGCCCTAATTTAGGCGCATAGCAAAAAAAGGCGCATAGCATATCTTTGCAAGCATATTCCATGTGCCTAATTTAGATGCATTCAAAAGTGTCGTACCTGACGTAAAATGCACTTAGTTTTGGAGTATATAGAGAAAAGGAGTCAACAGTTTTTTGGCACAAAATACACAAAATAAAATGCTGTAGCCCTAATGGGACATGTCGCCCTACATTCCTCTCTTGGTTCATTCATATTGTGGATGAATTTAAAGTTCATTAAAAATATAATCAGATAAAGAGAGAGCAAAAGGTTACTCTACATAGTACTCTAGGCTCTGGTCTCTTGGCTAATTTTTCCTTTGGACAAATCCATGGAATGAGCAGCAGAAATCTAAGGCATGCTGCGGATTACCCCTATTCTGCATCCAAAGCCGTTTCTGGGCATTAAGAAGTGTCACGTCGCTAATGATTCTTCTTTGATGTGGATTTCAAATAGTGAAAAAAATTCATGCCATATCTAACAGTATGGATCTCACTGAAAACAATGGGATGCATATTCACACAGTTTTAAAACGGAATATGTAAAAAAAATATATTGTTTAAACACATCAGGCGACATGGCAGAAAAGAGGCGACGCCACGCCAGCTTAAGGCGCATTAAATGTGTGTATAGTGCGCCTGAATGAACCTGTCAAAAATCTGGCACCTGGTATATCTTGCATAATATAATTGATGCGCCTAAACTAGGGATGCTTTTCATTGCTAGCATATTTGATGCGCCTACTTTAGGCGCATTCAAATGTGTCGTGCCTGGCATGTAATTCGCTTAGTTTTGATGTATTAAAGTTCATTTATATAGAGAATAGGACGTCAACAGTTTTTTGCCATTAAATACACCATAAAAATGGCGCAGGCCGAATGGATCATGTTGCCCAATGTGTTTTTCTGTTTCCTTAGTATTCTGCTTTAGCCAACTGTTCATCCTCTCTAAATTTCCCCAATTCAAAGAAAATAATCCATGTACCTCCATGTGACAACATAAAAGTAATTGCACAGCTGATGGCATATCACAATTTGCTGTAGTATCTATTAAAGATGTCATCCACTTAGTTTTGGTTCTTTTTCATACTATAGCCCATTTAAAATAAAAAAGTTATAGCACCTTTCTTTGACCAGCGCAGCTCTGTCCTTACTTTCTGCCAGACTTCTGTCTTCTTCCAGTATTAATTTGAACGGGGTGAGCTGTAGTTATCACATGCCATTGTCTGGAGTGCCTACAGTGCCTTGCGAAAGTATTCAGCCCCTTTGAACTTTTCAACCTTTTGCCACATTTCAGGCTTCAAACATAAAGATAAAAAAATTTTAATTTTTTTGTGAAGATATCAACAACAAGGGGGGACAAATTGTGAAGGGGAACGAAATTTATTTGGATATTTTAAACTTTTGTAAAAAAAAACAAAAATGAAAAGTGGGGGTTTTCAATATTTTTATCCCCCTTAATTAATTTTTTGTGTCCACCTTTTTAGGCGATTACAGCTGCAAGTCGCTTGGGTATGTCTCTATCATTTTTTTCAAATCGAGAGCGAAATTTTTTGCCCATTCTTCCTTTGGGAAAACAGCTGGGCTAGTGAGGTTGGATGGAGAGCGTTTGTGAACGCGCTTTCAGTCTTTCCCCAGATTCTCGATTGGATTCAGGTTGGGCTGTGACTTGGCCATTTAACACTTGGGAGAGTTTTTTTGGGGAAAACCTTAATTTGTAATTTTGCTTATGTTTGGAATCATTGTCTTTTTGGAAGATAAAACTCCGCCCCCAGTTCACTTTTGAGACTCCAAAGGTTTTCTTCCAGAATGGCCCCTGTTTTTGGCTATCCATTTTCCCTTAAATTTTCCCCCTCTTCCTGTCCTGTGAAGAAAAGAAAGCCCAAAAGATGCGCCCCCCCATGTGTGACAGGGGGATGTGGTTCAGGGGGTGGCTGGTTGCTTTGGCCAAAAATATCTTTTTGATTGTGGCCAAAAAGTTGGTTTTTGGTTTCATTGGCAGCCCCCTTTTCCCAATGTTTGGGGCCCCCCGGGGTTATGGAAACCTTAAACGAGAATTTTTTGGATTTTTTGAAATGGTTTCTTCTTGCAACCTTTTTCCAAAAAGGTAATTTTGGCGTTTGATGTTTGTTGTCTAAGGGACAACCCCCCCACCCAGGTAAAACTCTGCAGTTATCCAGATGACTGGGTTTTGGGTGCATCTTGATGTCTTTTTGTTTCGATAAAATTTTTAGGGCCCGGGGATTTGGGTGATTTGCAGTGGTTGATACCCTTCCATTTCAATATGATCGCTTGCACAGTGCCCCTTTTGGAATGTTAAATTTGGGGGGAAATCTTTTTGTTCCCTAATCCGTTTTAAATTTTCCCCCACAACGTATCACGGACCTGCCTGTGTGTTCCTTGGTTTTCATGATGCCTCTTTGTTTTAAAACAAAAACCCGGAACTCTCCCAGAGCGGGTGCATTTATACGGGATTTATTACAAAAAGGTGGATTTATTTTTATCATCATCAGTCATTTAGGACAATTTGGTATTCGAGATCCTCATGAATGCTGGAGTGATTTTGCTGCAGAAGTAAGGGACCAAAAATAATATTGCACCCCACTTTTCATTTTTATTTTTTAAAAAAGTTTAAAAAAAACCAAATAAAATTTGTTCCACTTCACAGTAGTGTCCCCACTTTTGTTGATTCTTTCCAAAAAAAAAAAATTTTTTTGCTTTTTGTTTGAAGCCCGAAATTGGGCCCAAATGGGTTTAAAAGTTAAAGGGGGCCAAATACTTTCCAAGGCATGTACTTCAACAGTAAGTTTCCAAAGGAAAAGGGCCCCAAAGCAGCAATTCAGCGCCTGCAGATGAAATTTCCTTCAAATTTAAAATTTTTAAAAAAGGGGGATTGGGTTTAATGGTACTTGTTGGTCTCTATCTGTTTATTAATCCTGGGAAAATGTTCTGGGAAATTCGCATTGGGTATTCCGTTATTTCTTTTTAAATGTATCGATATGACAACTTAGCTACAATGTAGCTAACGTCATGCCCTTGCCCCATACCCGATTGTGTGGCACACCAAACCCCACCCATGAAAAGGTTGGGAACGCCTAGCTGTCAATTTATTCACAAAATTCCAGGAAAAAATTAAAGAGAAATGGTATTATCCAAGGATATAAGAAAGAATGCTACTTATTTTTTTTTTGGTAAGGTACATGCGAGGTGACATTATAGGTCCTATGCAGTTCTCATCACTTTGTTGCATTTTGTTTTGCATAGTTATTTTGTCCTGGCCTTTAAAAAAGAAGGACAGAAATAAGAGGTGCACTGCAGACATCATTGCATGTTGATAAGATGTAAACCTATGTATAGACCTGGTACTAAATTCATTTCCCTTACCTCCAAAATCATAAACGCTAATATTCCTAGGCAAGGTGCCCAAGCCTAGTTATGTCTCCCTTAAAAATTTCTGCATAAATGCAAAATGTTCTCCTGCCATTGTCTTCTTTCCCCTCCACAACTACAATATCAAGAAGAAGCAGAAAATGCTTGTCCACAAGTCAACAATCTAGAACTTGTGGTTACCATCTTTATCTGTCTGGCAGCTGCAGCTTGAACTTGAAGCGCTAATGCCACATTTATTTAACATGAGTGGTAATGAGCATGGGCACTTGCTGTTGCTACCATCGGGTTGTGTCTTCTGTTGCTAATCTGTGTCCTTTGCACATCGGGACTGCTGCATTGTAAAAATCATGACTAACCTTTTTTGCGTAGCGATAGATAGATAGATAGATAGATAGATAGATAGATCTATAAATATTGTGATAGAGCAACCTCAAGCGGTCCCATGCTTATAACACTAGGTGGAGTAAAACAGGATACCTGCAGGCAACACATCACCAAAGTTACCTGGCCTTGGTGAGGTAGGAACCATTCATGTAGGTTGTCAGCCACAGTAAGCGGCAGGCAGCCATTTATAGGTAGAATGACTGTTTCAGCCAATCAGGGTCGGTTCTTAATGAAAGTAGGCAAAGCGTTGGGTGGGTGTCTACTCTTTGTGTTCCAGGACAGGCATTTCGCAGGTCCCTGGAGGCCTATAAAAAGCCTTGTACTTCAGGTGATCAGAAGGTGTGGTCAGCTGCCTGGAGCTGGGAGCAACAGTGGTGATGGAGAGAGACTCAGGCCCTCAGAGGCCTGAGGGAAGCCTATACTGTACAGTAAGAATACTGTTGTTTTGGTGGTGCTGTGTGGTAGGCACAGACAACTGGTCAGAGAGGGACTCTGATGGCTAATTAGTGGCTAGACAGCCTAGGATTTTGTTTGTCTTTATATTTTATGTTCTGTACATGACCTTTCTCTGAATAAAGCTGTTGAGACCAGTTTCAAAAGAAGTCTGGTGTTGGAGTGCCATATGTTGAAGTGCCATAAACGTTCTACCAAGAACGGCAATTCTGAGAGCTAAGTCTGAACCCGAGACGGTCCAAAATGGCGTCCAAGCGCTAAGCGAGTGAAGTGTTACAATATCTATCTATGAATTTAGATACATATAGATATACAGTGGGGGAAATAAGTATTTGACACACTGGTGATTTTGCAGGTTTTCCCACCTACAAAGAATGGAGATGTCTGTAAATTTTTATTGTAGGTAAACATCAACTGTGAAAGACAGAATCTAAGAAAAATTCCAGAAAATCATATTGTATGTTTTAAAAAAATTATTTTGCATTTTATTTCTTGAAATAAGTATTTGATACAATAGAAAAACAGAACTTGATTTTTGGTACAGAAACTTGTTTGCAATTACAGAGGTCAGACATTTCTTGTAGTTCTTAACCAAGTGTGAACACACTCCAGCAGGAATTATGTCCCACTGATCCATGTAGATATTCTCCATATCTTTCCGGATTTGGGGCTGTTGCTGGGCTACATAAAGTATCAGCTGCCTACAAAGATTTTTTGATTTGGTTCAGATCTGGAGACTGGCCCGGTCACGTCTGGACTTTGAAATGCTTCTTACAAAGTCACTCCTTAATTTTCCTGGCTGTGGGTTTCGAGTCATTGTCCAGCTGGTAGACCCAGCCACAACCCATCTTCAATGCTCTTACTGAGGGAAGGAGCTTGTTGGTCAAAATCTCATGAAACATGGCCTCATGTTCCCTAGATGTGAATCCAGTCAAGCACATCTGGGACATCATGTCTCGTTCCATCCACCAACGTCACGCTGCACCACTGATTGTCCAGGAGTTGACTGATGCTTTAATCCAGGTATTTTATTGTTCTCAACACATTCCACTACAGAGGGTACAGAAAGTATTTAGACCCCTTTACATTTTTCACTCTTTGTTTCATTGCAGCCATTTGGTAAGATCAAAAAAGTTAATTTTTTTGCTCATTAATGTACACTCTGCACCCCTTCTTGAAAGAAAAAACCCCAGAAAAATTGAAATATCACTTAGTCTTAAGTATTCAGACCCTTTGCTGTGACACTCATATTTAACTCACTTGCTGTCCATTTCCTTCTGATCCTCCTTGAGATGGTTCTACTCCTTCACTGAAGTGTTTAATTAAACTGATTGGACTTGATTAGGAAAGGCACACACCTGTCTATATAAGACCTCACAGCTCACAGTGCATGTCAGAGCACATGAGAATGATGAGGCCTAAGGAACTGCCCAAGGAGCTCAGAGGCAGAATTGTGGCAAGGCACAGCTCTGGCTAAGGTTACAGATTTACTTCTGCAGCACTCAAGGTTCCTAAGAGCACAGTGACCTCCACAATCTTTAAATGGAAGAAGTTTGGGATGACCACAACTTCCTCGACCTGGCCATCCTGCCGAACTAAGCGATCTTGGGAGCAGAGCCTTGGTGACAGAGGTAAAAAAGAACCCCAAGATCACTGTGGCTGAGCTCCAGAGATGCAGTAGGGAGATGGGAGAAAGTTCCACAAAGTCAACTTTCACTGCAGCCCTCCACCAGTCGGGGCTTTATGGCAGAGTGTGCCGACTGAAGCCTCTCCTCAGTGAAAGACATATGAAAGCTGCATACAGTTTGCAAAAAAACACACAAAGGACTCCCAGACTATGAGAAATAAGATTCTCTGGTCTGATGAGATGAAGATTGAACTTTTTGGTGTTAATTGTAAGCGGTATGTGTGAAGAAAGCCAGGCACTGCTCATCACCTGCCCAATACAATCCCAACAGTGACACATGGCGGTGGCAGCATCATGCTATGGGGGTTTTTTTCAGCTGCAGGGACAGGACCACTGGTTGCAATTGAAGGAAAGATTAATGGGCCCAAATTTTACAGGTTTTCCTAAAAAAAAAACCCTTTTCCCAGTGACTTGGACCTCAGAGGGGGGCCGAAGGTTTTTTCTTTCTAAAAAGAATGATCAAGCACCAGCTAAAATAAAAAACATGGCTTCAGAAAACTTGGACCTTTAACTGGCCCCAGAGACCCCTCCCTAAAAAAAGGAAAAGGGGCGAGGATCCCAAACCCAGGGGGGAAAAAACTTGTTAAATCTTTCCCAAGCCTCAGGTGTCCCCAGCTAAAAAGGGGCTTCTCTCAATACTGAGCAAAGGTCTGAATAAAAAGACCATGTGTTTTTCAGTTTTTCTTTTTTAATAAATTTTTAAAAAAAACTACATTTTTGTTTTTTTTTCTTTAAGATGGGGGCAGAGTATACTTAATGAGCAAAAAATTTTTTCTTTTTTTGTCTTCCAAAGGCTGCAATGAAACAAAGAGTGGAAAAAAATTTTTAAGGGGTTTAAAAGTTTCTTTAAACCCCCGGATGTATAAAAAAAGAATTACAAATAAATTTACAAAATTTTAGCCCAAAAATATATTTTATAATTTCTCTTTTTTTTTGAGCAGTTAAATTAAAACATAATTGCTATTCCCCTGACAGTTTAAAAGGGATACTAACATCTAATTGAGTACCGTAAACAGGTAAAGGTAAATAAACATTGTTACAAAAACATATGTCCAGATTTTGCTTAATTTAAAAAATACAGCAGATTTTTTTCCTATTGTTTTTCAGTGTTTTAAATACGAAACCTCTTACTTAGAGGTAATGCTGAACCCCCGCTGTGGGGTTTATCAGCAGACCCAAGCTTCTGTCTCATTATTTGCTCTTATTTTTGTTACTTAAGAGGAAAAGCTTTGTGCCATCCTGTCAAGGCTGCAGAGCACATAGCTGCTGAGTGTCAGTGTTATCTTTGTATGTAAGTACACAGTTAACATTGTGAATGTAGAAACATCACACTGTTTGTCTTGACAGAATATAAGCTTTTCTCTTTCACTAAACTGGGCAATTTTATCTAGAAATATGCCGAACCTTATTTTCATTGAATTTATATAACATTTTTGGTAATAATACCAAATATTCTTGCATGCCCCCTTAAAGGAGCTTCTTCTCGTCACAAATTCAGCTTTGCAAGCTTACATTAATAGCCAAATGTCCTGCGTCAGGCATAGCTAGGAATCCGAGCTAGCAGAGCTGATATGTCAGTCAGTGCTGTAGAACCACCACAGTCTGTCTTGGAAGAGGGAGTGTCAGGGGATACAAGGGACAAAGTTTAGCTCTGTCATGCTTTTTATAGTGTAGCTGTTTTCTCTCCAGATTTTCCTCTTGGAGTATGATCATTTATTGGACTATGTTGGAGCAGCGTTGGATCCATTTCTTTAATAAAATGAACAATGAGTGATGTTGTTGGGGAGAGTTTATTTAAATAAAGTGTTTTTTATATGGTAAGGAAGAAAAAGATTGCCTACCTGCTACTATTTTGCTGTCACCATGTTTTAAATATTCGGAATAAAGGATCTTCAGCTTTCATGGATCTAGGAGTTGCTGGCAATCTTTTTCTTCCTTACCTTATGGCTTGAAGCTTCCAGCGAGCAGCCGTGCAACCCTGAGTTTGGTGTGGTGAGCTGGCAATTTGTATTCTGTTACATTTTTTATATGGTGTCAGTGTGTTTCTTTAACCATTTTATTCCATTGTTAGTAATGAAGGTGTGTGACAGATGACTCTAGCACTAGCACTAGGTTTCGTGTCAGCCTTGGGGTGACAAAAAAAACACCACTGGCTGACACCAAGCCTTAGCGCTAGTAATACAGAGATGTCTGTCAGCCACCTCTGGGAAAAAAATGCTAAAAAATACTACGAAACAACACAAACCCACTTTATTTACATAAACACTATCCAACAACATTTCTCATTGACCATATTATTAAAGAAAGGGATACAACACTGGTCCGACACAGTCCAGCTGGAAAAACTGTAAAGTACAAAAACACTAATTAGCATTTGGTTGACAGCAATCTAAAATGCCTCTGGCAGCAAAAATACTTAATATGTCCTTATAGATAGGTAGACCACACCTTTTAGATTGGTAGCCTTAATTAAGCAGGTACACAAACTCATAATATAAGATAGTCTCCCACTCGGTATCTAGGTAGATATGCCACCCGTTACGTGGTAGGATCCTTTTAAATAGGTAAGCAGGTAAGAATCATACATATAAAAGGCTTCAGGTAGGTTGTCAAGGCCTCTGGTAGGTAGGTATATAGGCAGACAAGTTCCCACATAGGTTGCCAGGCAGGAGATAAGACTCCATGTAGGTAGACAAAGCCCCAGGTAAGTAGTGCTTCAGGTAGTTAGGAAAGGCCCTAGGTAGATAGGTAAATGGGCAAGGCCCAAGGTAAGTAGGTGGGCCCGATTTATGTAGGTAGACCCCAGTTAGATAAATTGATAGGCCCTAGTTATAGGACCCAGGAAGGTTGGCAGGTAGGCCCAAGCTAGGTAGGTTAGTAGGTCCCAGGTAGCTAAGTAGCTGGGCCCCTGGTTAGGTTGGTAGGTCCCAGGTAGGTAAGGACGTAGGTCTGGCCCAGATAGATAGGTATATAGGCCTCAATTGGGTATGTAGACCCCAGGTAGGTGGGCCCCAGGTAGGTAATTAGGTAAGCCCCAGGTAGGTAGGCCAAAGTTGGGTAGGCTCCAGGTAGATAGGTCTAAAGCCTACTGGGCCACAGAATGCGCATACAATTACTTAGCCCACGCAGTCCCAGGGATCAAGGGCATTGGCCCTCCCCCTGAACCTGCCTCTGAACGCTTAAGACAAAGGACCCGGGCGTTCAGAAAGCGGTGCCCACTTGGTCCCCCGGGGCTGGGAAAATGTTGTTAAAAATGCCTTTTCGAAAGCAAACTAAACATGGTCCTTTTGACTAATGCTAGCCTTGATTTCAGGAGAGCTATTTTTTGGAAAAAAATTTCTCCCCAAAATTTTTTATTTTTTTTCAAGACAGTCCCAAAAACTGGGAAAAAATAGAAAAAAGGCCCCTTACCTTGATTAATTTTAAAGGGCAAAGACAAACAATTTTGTACAAAAGGGGCAGAGAGGGGGAATTAAAAAGGGAAAAAAAGTTACTCATTGGAAAAACTGCTCTAACCCCCAAATTTTAAACCGAAAAACCATTCAACCCCGTCAAACATATTTTTGCATTTACGTTTTAAATTTAAAAATCATCTTTTTTTTTGGGGATTTTTTCAAATTTTTGAACTTCAATTTTTCTAAAACTTGCTTCCCAGGCCTCCAAGCCGGCTCCATAAAATCACAAAATATAATTCAGTAAATGCAATATACCGTTGCTTTTCTTTTAAGGCAATTCAGAAATGTACAATATAATTGTGTATAGATATTAAAATAAAGTCCTTTTTATTCAGTTTTTTTTCTTCTTAACTAGCTAGTAGTTTTTGCGTTTTTGGATTCCCCGCTAAGGCCCAAAATTTGGGAGATTCCCTTTTAAACTCAGTTGAACCAAATTTTAGGAAAATTGATAGAAAACCAGCAGTGGGACTCACCCAAAAAAAACCCTGGGCAACTAAGCAGCAACCTGCAGGTCAGACTGACAAGTATATAATTCATTTTAGATACGGGCACCTGCATCATCTGACATGAGGCCCCACCCTGGGCAATATATCCAAAGCTAGGCTGTGCCAGTTTAGATAAGAAGTGAGACAAAAGGGGGCCATCTGCATTGTTAGCTGTGTTTGTGCTACAAAAACCACAACTGCCCTTTTGTAAAGCTAGGAAGCCGGGAAAAAAAAACAATGCAAATAGAAAAAAAAGGGAGGTTAAAGGGAATGAAAAAACCCCCCACATTTTTGCTCAGCTCTGTCTGCTAGAAGAGAGGAAAAAAGAGATTTACATAAAAGAATACCTTTTTGGTGTTAGCGGGGTAAAACCCCTACTAAAATCCATTTTCAATTCCCCCCTGTTAAACCCCTAAAAAAAATCCCTACCCAAATTTACAGCTGATTAGCCTTTAAAAACTCCCCTGTAATTTACTGCTTTGTACTACTAGAAAAATAAACTGTAATTTACAGCTTTGGAAAGGTAGAAAAGTCTACCTTTACAAAGCTGTAAAAAAACAGCGAAAGTCATGCACAACACAAGAGGAAATGTAAGAGTGGTAGGTGTGGACATGGTAGGTGACGGTGCATATTGGCTTCTCGAGCAAGTTCTACAGCTACATGGCTAGCAGGAGGTGAGGCAAGCCTGCCATTTCTTCAGTGTGGAGTTGGTTGTTCTTTGGAACTACAACATAGTATATATGGTACAAAGTACATTTTAAATGAGATCACCTCCTCCGAGGCACTGAGCAACCAGTCAGTGGTTTGTCATTAACAGGTCCTCTCTTTTTACACCATGACAAATGAGGCATGGATATCATGACTCATTTGGCATGGATTAGTCTGAAGAACTTCTAACATCTAATGACATGATACTCAAAACCACAAAAGGGGGATGAACAGGTTATTCTATGCTCCTTTGCCCAAATCTTAATCTCCTCTGAGGAGTGGGTCAGAGCCTTATGTCAGCCCACCATGTATATAGAGGGCAATCAGAAACACAAGTGCTCCCTCACTGTGCTTACTGTAACAGAGAGAACTCAGGAGAAGCAGGAGATGGTAGGTGATGAGTTTCTTGAGCCAACATGGGGCTGCAAAGTAGCAGACAAGGATCGAAGAAGACTAGGATGTTGCCAACTGGTATAAGGTTATGAACAGCAAAAAAGGCCCCAACACCTTTGAATAACAGTTGTGTCAGGCTCACTTTATGTCTAGTCACAGGACCTGTACTGTCTGGGGCTTATTTGAAACCTCACTAGTCATCTGCAAGATGTGCTCAGCATTTGAAGAGAGGCAAAGAACCTGAGCTACTCAGGAACAACATACATGAACAGTCACATAAAGTCCACCGCCCACTTTCTTGGAGAGCACACCTGGATCAGAGGACAGAGCTGCCTTACTCTGCTCCATCTCCCTATTATGTGTATGCTGAGACTCAGGGACAGTTGGGACTTAGGGACAGTAAGGCGACATCAAAGAAAGAGGAAGAGCTACCATTCTGCCAACCTATACTCCATCTCACTACTATTCAACACTACAGTGGGGAAGGTTTTTTGGGTTAAAAAGGGAGGCATAGTTTTCAACATGTGTCTCTATCATTGTGAAAAGGATAAATAAGGAGGAGGAATAAGAGGGTATTATAGGTCCAGATGAAAGGGAGCAGACTACACAAAGGACTTGCATTCATTACAGCCTCTGGCCATTAAATGCCAAACACAACAACAATTACCCAAATGAAAAACACCAAAAATATTTTATGGAAATAAATAGGAACATAAATAAAATATATGACGGTGCTGGAATACTAAGAAAGAAAACTACTAGCAAAGTCAACAATGCCTAGCGGTGCAGATTCATTTAAAATATAACCTTTAATAATGTAAAATAAAAAAGAGGATATAACTAACAAAGACAGAACAAAAGCGGGAAATTCGCCCCAAAAAGGGCGGCCCCGCACAGGAACAACCTACCTATATCCTAAAATACTATCGAGGGGACATAATGACAAATAACACGTACATATAACTAAACAAAGACATTACCAAAAATAAATGCAAAAAAGAGTGGCCGGTCTAGAAACATAACAATAACAACACACCAACAAAACAATAAACATAAAGCAACTCTACTGACAATACAAACTATCCAACTATCTGACGTGTTTCTCCCACCAATAGCGTGGGTTCATCAGGGAACAAATGGTATGTCAGTACTAAAGTGTATGATAAGCTTACGTCCCTTCCAAATGATACTCGAGTACAGTCATAGATACAGGTACCCGGATCCTGTGATAAAGGCAGAGATATTGCGCAGGGTAATGGTTACCGATGATAGAAAGTAACAACAACCAGAAAGCAGCAGCCTATAGCCCTATATATGCACCCAAGAACATAATACGGTACAGGTGCTTACCACTCGCAATCCGGAGGTAGCGTCCGGAAATTAGAACCACGCATGCGCCCGAAAATCATGCGGTAGGAAGCATCCACGGTTGCAAAGGATACTACCGCACGTCCGCAGAAGCGTGATCACGCATGCGCCCGGGAACCGAGCGTACCATGCGATAGGAAGCATCCACGGTAGCCAAGGCTACTATCGCGCGTGTACAGAAGCGTGATCGCGCATGCACCCGGGAACCGAGCATACCATGTGGTAAAAAGCATCCACGGTAGCCACGGCTACTACCGCACGTGCGCAGAAGCGTGATCGCGCGCTGCCGCAAGGACATACGGCGAACATACAAAACAGATGGTAAAGAGAAAACATAGTTGTAAAGCATCATCGCGTGTGCGCAAAGGCATATCAAAGGGATAACCAGACACAAAAAGATACAAATGTGCAATCAAAGCCAAGAAAGAAATACAAAATAGACTTGCTCAGTATATCAAAACCATGAAACAAAATACGATGCTACCTAATGAAGTGGCATACCGGCACAAAGATATTAAAGTGCCAGAAAAAAGTATAGCGACAACAAATGAAAACCTAGTTATATAAATAAAAATATACATACTGCAAATGATAACCTAACTATATTAAGAGATATGAGCAAGAGTGATATATCATTATTATGTGCCACATATACCCATCGGCAACCAAAAATAATGAAACAATAGAAATAAAGATAAGCTGTAATAAATGATAAAGATACAAAAAAGATAAATAAATGAAAAACAAAAAGAACTGATCATGATAATACAAAGGTATCAAATAAACGATGTAAATGAAAAAGAATCGTTAAGGCCGTGTGGTTTCCGGGCGCATGCGTGGTTCTAATTTCCGGACGCTACCTCCGGATTGCGAGTGGTAAGCACCTGTACCGTATTATGTTCTTCGGTGCATATATAGGGGTATAGGCTGCTGCTTTCTGGTTGTTGTTACTTTCTATCATCAGTAGCCATTACCCTGTGCAACATCTCTGCCTTTATCACAGGATCCGGGTACCTGTATCTATGACTGTACTCCAGTATTATTTGGAAGGGATGTAAGCTTATCATACACTTTAGTACTGACATACCATTTATTCCCTGATGAACCCACGCTATTGGTGGGAGAAACGCGTCGGATTGTTGGATAGTTTGTATTGTCAGTAGAGTTGCTTTATGTTTATTGTATTGTTGGTGTGTTGTTATTGTTATGTTTCTAGACCGGCCACTCTTTTTTGCATTTATTTTTGGCAATGTCTTTGTTTAGTTATATGTACGTGTTATTTGTCTTTATGTCCCCTCGATAGTGTTTTAGGATATAAATATGGTGTTCCTGTGCGGGGCCGCCCTTTTCGGGGCAAATTTCCCGCTTTTGTTCTGTCTTTGTTAGTTATATCCTCTTTTTTATTTTACATTATTAAAGGTTATATTTTAAATGAATCTGCACCCCTAGGCATTGTTGACTTTGCTAGTAGTTTTCTTTCTTGTTACTGATGTTTAATGCCGGGTAACTGTATCGTGGGGCTTCTCCTGCCCAATATCTTTTTAGGAGTTCGTAGTTTGTTATTGTTTACTGGGCTTAAAGATTGTATTATCTGTCTTATCTAAGTTTCTATACAGAGGTGTCTCCTAAAGTTGGTTATGGCGAATCCCTCGTCGGGATTACCCAATTGTGATAGGTGGCTATCTGACGCTGAGGAGGTGTTTTCAGAGAGGGAATTTGTAGGTTCTACCCAGGGAGCTCCATCTTTGCAGAGTTTATTTAGGGAAATGTCTATCAAATATAAAACTTATATCAAGTCGTGGTGGGAGCTTAGATCTCTGGAGAATAACCGAAAGCATAGTATTGTTCCCAGGGGTCTTCGTATTACAATAACACCAGCCCTTAGGTCTCACAACCCTGAGCTTATGAGGAAATGGGAAGCTGAAGCTACAGCGTCCTCTTTGCGATTTATCGATTTACTAATTGAGGAGGAACATAATATTCTTACCAGGTCTCTTGCTAGCCTTAAGATCACAATAGAAAGTACTCTTAAATTGAGGGGAGAAACTGACTTTGCCAGACGTGAGGTAGAGTTGCAGAATAATATTGATAAATTCACTACGCAATTAAAGGAGCGTAAACACAAACAATTTGTGAAAGATTCATCCGAATTTCGTGAGAATCGTGCATACGATAATTTATGTCGAACTCCGCGTCTGGTAGAGTCAGAACCCTCATCTTCAGATACAGTCTTGTCGGAGGGAGAATCTAGGAGAGCTAAGCGAACTATCAATAGATCTCCCTTCCACACTCGACATAGATCATATAATTATACAGAATCGGTACCAAAAAAAAGAGGAACCAGAGAAAAGGGAACACGAAGCAAGGTGGACAACTCCCTGGTCCTTCTACATCAGTTCCCTCTTCCTCCTTACCATCTGTCTCAGGTGTTTCCACCCATCCCCATACTGTGGTCCAACACGAAGGGGCAGAGGCATCCAATTCTTGGGAGCCAACACCGTCTTTTATAGAGAAGACCCTGCAGGCCAAATAAGTGGCAATGGGGGGCCCAATCCAAAGGTTCCCGGTACTTTTCAGATCATTAATTTGTCAAATCATAGTCTCTCTCAGTTTGAAACACAGGTGCTTGAGAAAAGATTATCCTTGACTTCCGGTTCCGGCGCCATCATGGTGTGAGCTGTGAGAAGGAGCTCCGGGACGGCGAAGAGAAACCCGACAAACACATCAGCCATACCCGCCTGTAACTGGGTGAGCCGACACCTAATGATGCCCGCACCTCTTCAGTGCACTTTGTGTCCCGCCGGTGAAGCGAGCAGGAGCGGAGTTGAAAGCGCCAGACGCTGCGACCTGCGGCGCGGAGCAGTGGCAGGAAAGCGCGGCTGTTAGCAAGGAGGCAGAGTGGAGTGAGGAGAGACGGTCATCTCACCACACAGCAGCATTAGACACCGACTTCTGCACGCCAGAGAGGGAGCTAGACAGGCAAGCAGCGGACATTTAAGTGGAGCATGTCGGCACGGCTCCCGATACCAGACCATAAGGTACTCAGGGGGGAAAGAGGAGGATGGATCACAGAGGTGAGGGGAGCGAGCACAGCACAAGCAGCAGCAAAGAGAGAGAGGAGAAGAGGAGAACACAGACTCTGTTTGGCAGGCAGCATCAGGAGGTTACAGGGAACGGTGGTGAACAGGAATAGGGGGAGCAGAGAGAGTGGACGAAAAGAAAGAAAGGAAACAAGATAGCAGCAGCGAGGAGGTCCAGACACCATCACACAGTCCCAACCACTGGATATGGCAAGCTGAGGATACTGTCTTTGCTGCACTTCTCGCTCTAGACATTGTTCCCTGTTAATAGAAATGGAAGGGGAGAGAGGTGAGCTGAGGAAGAGAGGGGAGGAGAGAGAGAAAAGAGGAGATAAAGAAACCTATATACCTCTCCACTGCATACTTCTACTATACGCAACGGCAATTAAAGGCACATTGCTCGACCTACCTTTCCCATCTATATTAACCTTGTGAGACAGGTGATCCTAAATTAAGCAGCTGTCAGGGCTTGAACACGACAACTAATAGCTTCCCACCATCCACAGCCGCATCCACATCTTTACATCACAGCAACCATTTGCATTTAGCAGGCTCAATTTTATGGAAAAGTTTCTCCACAAGATGGGGCGCAACAAAAGTGTCACTCCTAAAGAACCGAGCAGGACTGTGACCTCCCATCCCACCTCTTCACCTAGAGACACAAGGGAAGATAGAGAGAATCTAGAAGATACTATCCCATTAGAAGATTGGGAATTATCCCGCTCCCCGACACAAGCGGCAGAGCATACAACCCCGACGAATTCCTCCGAATTCTTGAATCCGGCGCGCGGCAACATAAAAGCAATAGCAACAGAAGTCGCTAGACAAATTTCGCCAGAAATTAAAGCTTCTCTTCGTGATACGGTGACGCAGATGTTCTCCCAAGTGCAGGCGGAACTGAAAGTTCACACTGAACGCCTAGATACCCAGGAAACTGCAATACAAGATATACAAGCAAAATCCAACTGCAAAATGTCATCCAGGAAAATAAACGCCTTAGTGAAAAAGTGGAGGACCTGGAGAACAGATCTCGGCGAAATTATCTGCGAATCCTTGGCATCCCAGAGTCAGTGCTTCAGAGAGACTTAATTCATTTATGTGAGGTCGACCTTCCGGAATCATTGGGCATCACAGATGTGTGCAAAGTAGAAAGGGCACACAGACTGGGACCCGATCTTAGAGGAGGTTCACAAACTAACAGTGATGTAACAGTACCACCAGCCCTTCGGAACCGACCACTCCAGGTCATAGTTAAATATTTAGATTTTACAGACAAGGCAAAAATCCTTAGAGCTTTCAAAAGACTCAGATCAGATTTCATCCTCAAAGGCAGAAAAGCTCTTGTATTCGAGGATTTTTCGGCGGAAGTGGTAAAAAAACGACGAGCTTTCTCAAGTATCTGTTCCGACCTCTTCCATAAGCAAGTACGCTTTGCCTTAATGTATCCAGCCATTCTCCGTGTGTTCCACAAAAATGGGACCACCTCCACTTTCCACTCACCACTAGAAGCAGCAAAATTGTTTAAATCACCGCACCCTTACAGCTCGCGTTCAAGGTCAAGATCAAGGTCGCCCTCCCCCCCAACGCGGAGCAGACCATCACCCCCACTCCAAGCCCGAAAAGTTGCTGAAGGACAAAATAACTCTGATACAAGACATCGGGGCTCACCCCCACATCTGAGTCCGAAGGCACAGAGGAGGAGAATTGCCTCTGAAGCAGATGCATGAAAAACTATGCATCGCCTACAACTTTGTAACGGATCAGAGGGCCAAAAGAAATAATTCGGCATAGAATAAAATTTCTGTTGATGGCCCTGCCAGGAACTGCATTACAGATATGGTCACAGTGGATCTTGGGCAACCCCCCTTTACACCTGGAATCTTGAGCATCAAAGCGTCAGAATTGTAACAGAAGGAGTTCAAAGGACACACCCTATCGAGGGAACTTCCGGAATGTTGCTTCATATCACAACTAGAGATGGGCGAATCGATTCTAACGAAGTGGAATTCGTTTAGAATTTCAGGAAAACTTCGGTTCGTAACGAAATCGAACTTTGGGGTGATTCGCGGGAACGAAGTGTGCTTTTCATTGATAAAATGGCTGCGAGCCATGGCGTTAATGGGGAAAAAGCACTTGGGGGGAAAAAGGGCATGCGCATGCTGTGAAAGAGATGAACCCAATCAGGGGACCGGCGGGTTTCTGTGACGAGCATTTTAAAAGACCCCGGCGGCCGGGGAGTCACATCCCTTACTGTACTGACGGGGAGGGGGGTGTTTGGGGGTGATGCGCTTCAAAGAAGATTTTTACACAGGATTTTTGGGGGGTGTCTCGTTGTTTCAGAGAGTTTCTGATTTCTTTTTCGATTTTTTGGGATTGGTCTGAAATCCGGGGGTGGTCCCTGCAGCTGCAATTTTCAATACAAGTTGGGATCAAGCATTCCCTGTTGTATTCTTTAAAAAGAAACACGTTTTTACAATACAAATCCATTCTTTTTTGGCTGCCAATTTATTGGCAATTTACATCCAGGGGTTAATTTGCGTTGTTTTGCTGGTGTTGGCAAAAAAAACCGTTTTTTTCAACCCCAAAAATTTATATTTTTTTTTTGTGCCTAATTAAAGAAAAGGTTAATTAAAATTTTATTCTTGTTGTGTGGGGTGTAGAAAATAGCCTTGAAAACACGTAAAAGTATGTTTGTGGTGGCTAAATTTTTATTGGAAATTTTAACCGGGGGTTAATTAAAAGGTTTTTTTGCTGCTGTGTGCAAAAATAAACCGTTTTTTTTTCAAACTAAAAATATATAATTTTTTTTGTGAAAAAATTCAAAAGGGAAAGGTTAATTAAGCCTGTTTGTGCTTTTAATTTAGTAAAACAACAGTGTTGTAAACACAATACAAGAAAATTTTTCGGGCCCTTTTTGTGGGGGGAAATTTTAACCCAAGGGTTACCAAAGTTGTTAGGGGTTTTTTTTGGAGTAAAAAAAAGGGTGTATTTTTATCATATAAGATACTTCATCAAACAGGTTGTAATTTAGAAAACAGTTGTCGACGAGGGTGGAGGCCTGCAATGCGAGTGGCAGTGGAAAAAACTTTTCTAAAGGGCCCCAGGTCGCAGCAGAAAGGGGACGTCGAAAGCGGGGTCACTCGGTGAGGCCAAACTGCCGCTGTCTCAGCGGCCCCGTGTGTTTTTCAAAAAACCCAAGGGTTTTGAGGGTTGACTAGGTCATCCTTTCCCTCCAGATGAATTGAAACCCCAGCCAAGAGCGGTGGGAACCCTCAGGACAAACATTATTTTGGCAGGGCCCCCGGGGGAGCGGGTCAGGGCCCCTACCGCCCTCACCCCGCCTTGCCCCACCCGTTCCCTCAGCGGGGATTCTATTGGTCTGGGCCCCCGCCCCCACTTATAGCGGGGTGAACATTTGAGGAGGGCAGTCAGCGCATTTGGCAGCGAAAAAATGGGGCCAACCCCCGCTTCTTGGTAGGGGCAAAGTATAGTTGGGGAAGTGGATGGGAGGTCTTGTGGTGAGGGCAGCCTCGGCTTACAAGGGGCCCGGGTGATGGGGACGTGTGCGATGAAAACACAAATAGATGAGTTTGTAGGGGACCCCCCCTTGGGGCCGGGTGGGCAAGGGCTTCTATCTCGGGAGAAGAGGGGGGCTTGGCGTCGGCAGCGGCGCAGCCGAAGGGGGTTTGTGTGGCCCCGTGAGTCAGAGGGTAGCAGCGGTGAGGTCGGGAGCCAAGGGGCCACGGGGTAGAAAAACCGCTTCGCGGTCCAAGACAGTAGGGGAACGGGGTCAGCGAGGAGCGGGGGCAGTGTCCTCAGTCGGAGCTTGGCGGGGGAAAAAATAGCTATCGGGGGGGGGGCAGTTCTTTGTAAGATACGGGGGGCCCCGAATAGGGGTATATGTAGAATCTGTGGGCAAAAAAGTGAAGCGTGGCCCAGGGAGCTAGTTGGACAACGGCCCTGCGTCAAAATGCAGCGTCCCACCCGGGGGCCCCTGGGGAAACGTGGTCAGAGTGGTGGTCATCCTCCCGCTGCGCAGCAGCGCGGCCAGTGGCAGCACCCATTTGCAAAAAGGTCCCCCACCCTGCGAAGGCGCTGTTTCTCTTTGACATCCCCGGTCCGTGCTCCTGTCCTGTATCATGGGCCCAGCAGTGTTCAGAGAGGCGTTGAAAAGAGACAACGTTGCGTCCAAAACCACCTAAGGTGCAGCAGCTACTCTCCGTCAAGTTTTTGGGTACTGCAGTCCCCCCCTTTCCCAAATGGGGATTGCCCCCATTCAGAGAACAAATGGTTGTGCCGAGCCCAGTGGAGAGTTCCAAACCGTTAATTTTTTTTCCCCAAAAAAACGTACAGCACTTCTAAATTGTGAACAGAAAGTGGGTCGTCCCTTTAGCTTATCGGTTTGTTCCCAAAGGGACAGGCAGCGCGGACGTTGGGCTGTAATACGGGAGGGCCAGTAATGTCCTTTACGGCCCCCCCTGGGTGAATGTGCTTCCTGCCCCGGCACCCCAACAATTGGAAGGAGCGCCCCTTTCCCTCCCCGTTTTCAAACTGGCCCTGCCCCCAAATTCGCTCTCCTCCTCCACCACCCCACCACTCGCCTCCACAAGTTGCTCCCTCAACCCCCTGTGTAGGGGACAGCGGTGTCAGAGTTTACACTAGTTTCCTCGGCGACGAAGTCACACAGGGGGGAACTGCTCCGGTCATGCGAAAAAATCGATGTGTGCTTTTCCCCGCCAATGCAAAAAGGAACCATGGTGACGGGGAAATGGGGGAACATGGGGTCGCGCTGCACGAGGGGGGTGGTCCATGCGCCCGCATGGGAAGTGTTCAATTGGTTGTAAAAAGGTTCCCGAATTTCCCCATCTTTAGAACATTTGAAAATGGCCCGGAAATGTGCATGCACTTTATCCATTGTACAAAGCCAGGAAAACCCTCCGAGTTTCCCGCGGAGAAGGCCCCCCCCAACCGCTCTGATATGGTGTTTCCACCGCTGGAATTCCGCCTGAAATGTTGGACCCACGTATGACAGAGAAAGGGAAAATTTAAAGATTTTTTGATGATCCAGGCAGACGAAGTATCCCCCGTTAATTTTTATGTCAGCCGGGCAGTCAGCGTGGGGGCACCTTTCCGTTTTTGAGGCCTTGGGAGGCCCCGTTTTTCGTCGCCCGGATAGGGATGAATAAGTCATTCCCCTGTTTCATGTCCTGGAAAAAGATGCTGAAAAAAACTGTCTGGGCAGGGCTGAGATGTGGAAACTACATTCGTGGCCCCAAAGAGTCCCGGGGGGGATGAGATGGAGGAGGAGGGGAGGAGGAATTGGAGCAGAAGCATTGTCTGGTGAAATGAGTGGATTTTTTACCCAGGGACAAGAGAGGGGGGCGGAGCGCTGGAGGAGGTGGTGGAGTGAGGAAGGAGGAGATGATCCCCAAACAGTGGCAGTATACAGTGGGGAAAAGGAGGGAGGGGCCCCCCGGAGTATTGTGCAGATGTCCGGCTGCTTTTTTGCCTGGCTATGACAGCGAATAGTCAGATCCGGGAGAGGGTGATTCTGGCTCTCCACCCTATTGGGCCCCGTACCCGGTCCCAAAAAGGGGGCCTTTTTCCGTATTGAGAGGGAAGACAAACTCAAATACTATGGGAAATCCCCCTAATCAGTTGGGCCCCTGCCCCATGTCGGAAAGTCCCCCCTTGACAGGTCTGACGGGGGGTTCCCCAGGTACGTTAAAATATGCCGTGGCGCTGGGGGAAAGGGGGGGGGGTGGGCATCAGTCCTCGCGTAATAAGTTTTGGAGTATAATGGCAGTTCCTTCACCCCCCTATGAGGGGGGGCAGTCACCCCAGCAGCGCGCAGCAGGACATGGGCATTCCCTGAACCAAAAAGGGTTTTGGCCCTTTTTGGACAGCACTCTGCCACCCCGTTAGAAGATGCTGGCATGGGCAGCCAAATGGTGGTGGCCGAATTGCGAGTTTGCAGTGGAGAAACTGTCCTGCCCGGCCAGTAGGGTGGATAGAGGGGGTTTGTGCGGGGGGGGGCCTGTTACCCCCAAAGGGGAAACCCCCTTGTCCCGGGAATGTTGAACGATGACCTTTGTCAAATGAATCAGGCGTGGATCGGCCGGATTTCAACACCAAGCCTTGGCGTCAGTTGGGTTCAAATACCCGCCTAGCCATATTCTGATGCGCCCCCCGCCTGATGCCACACATCTGCTGATAGTTTTCCCTTGCTACCAGCTTTACCAGGGGGTATTTCCACCCACCCCAACCTCGTCATTTTCCACTCTTGTGCTCTGTTGCTGGTTTTTTGTTGCCTGACTCCACATGTGTCATTGGCCACTCTCGGCTGGTCTGTTTTTTTCCACCCCCGAATGTCATTTTTGCCACTCTTGACTCATGCTGTTGCCCTGTATCACCTCACTCTGTATTGTGCCACTGCCCGACCCCCCTGTGGCCGCGTGACCCCCGCTCTCAGTCTTTTGCCGCTTGTGGGGCCTAAAACTATTTTGCCACCTGCGAATGTCATTGTGCCACCTTGACCCCATGCTGTGCGTGGACCGTCGTGCCCCCCACACTGTGTCATGTCCCCTGTCTGACCTCATGCTGCTGCCGTGTGCTGCTGCCTCCCCATGTGGGCTACTCCGTTTGCCCCCCTCCAGAATTTGTATTTTGCCATGTCTGACCCCTGCTGCTAGTGGTGCTGCGTGCCCCCACTGTGTCTTGTCCCCTGTTGACCTTATGCTGCTGCTGTTGCTCCTGCCGTGCCCCCCACACTGGTCATTGTACCATCTTTGGCCCACCCCTTTTTTTTCCCGCCCAGAATTTGTCATTGGCCAGCCTGACCTCATGTGCTGCCACCGTGACCCCCACACTGGTCATTGTGCCCTCTGCGGCCCCGGTACTGTTTTGCCCCTTTTTCCGAAAGTCATTGTGCCTGTTGACCTCATGCTGTGTGGCTGCCGCCTACCCCCCCACTCTGTCATAATGTTTCCCCTGAGCTTCAGTTTGTTTTTTTTTTAGCTTTTGCGCCATGACTTTTCAGGTACTTTCCCTGCTTCAGTTTTTTGGAAAGGTTTTGCCCCCATAATTGCCCAAAGGGC
This sequence comes from Phyllomedusa bahiana, assembly GCA_025379985.1. Classification (NCBI taxonomy): domain Eukaryota; kingdom Metazoa; phylum Chordata; class Amphibia; order Anura; family Hylidae; genus Phyllomedusa; species Phyllomedusa bahiana. Next base: position 82,838 of record JAODAL010003655.1, read on the forward strand.
ATTTTTTAGTGAGCGTTTTTTTTAAAAAGCGGCCCCGGGGCAGTCATTTGGCGGGGTTATCCCTAAAAACAAAACCCTTGTTTGAAGCCCAAAACCAAGCCCCTCTGCATATTTTAAAGCTTTTGGCAAAACTTTTTTTACGCCCCCCCTGCAGGTCTGGGGGGCCGGGAAAAATTTAGCTTTTTTTTTAACTTTGATTGGGGCCGAAGTAATTCGGGCCCCGAAAAATTTTTTTTTGGTCGGAAAATTCGGAAAAAGGGTAAACCGAACCGAATTTTTGGGGAAATTCCCCCATCTTAATCACAACATAAACCTTTACATGGCCCACATGGGGGTTTTCCCCCCCCCCTCCCCCCCTTTTTTTTTTTTCTTTTTTTTTTTCCCCTTTTCACGGGAAATGCAATTATGGGCTCATATGATAAATAGCAAACTTTTTGGACGTGGGGGGAAGTAGAATGGAAAATTAAGGGAAGAAAAAGCAAAAAACCTTCGCCCCCCAATGAGACCAAATTTGAAAAATCATGATACTGTACATAAAGCAATTGTATGAATGTTCTTCAAAAGGGGGGTGAGGGAAAAAAAAAGAAAAAGTCAATTGCGAAACCTTCTGAAGGAAAGGTTTTTGTTAACTTTTTTTCTTTTAAAAAAATTTCTATGTTCCCCCGTCTGCTATTCCCCCGGAAAGATGTCGTCCATGGGAGCATTGTTGGATTTAGGTTCTGTTTTGTTGTTTGGGTTTCTTTTTTTTCATATTCCAAGGGTTTTATTAAAATAGGGCAAAAAAGTTTAAATACAAAAACACATACTCATTATCGCCCCCTTTGGGTTTTTTTGTTGGGGGTTTTTTTAAAAATTTTTCCCCCAGGGTGGGGAAATTAAAAAGCACATAAGGTTTTTTTAAATAAGAAAAATAGCCAATTGGAATTTTTAAAGGTCTACCCCTTCCGGAAAAAAAAAAAAAAAGGATGTTTTGGGCCCTTGCCAACTAAAAGCCTCAAAATTGATATTGCTTTTTTTAAAAGGGGAAACATCTAGGGGGGAAGACCCTTCCCCCCCCCTTATTGGGGGAAAATTTGGTTTTTGAAAAGTGTATGGAAACCCCCGCAATAAAGGGGGAAACAAAGGGAGGGGTTTTTAATTTAATTTTGGAAGAAAGTTAAGGGTCAAAACCATACAACAGAAAAAAAGATTTGAGGAAGGGGGCCAAAAAGCTCAAATTACTTTATGTAACGAAAAATTTTTAAATTTTTTAAATTTATATGGCCCAAAATACAAAGGGGGTTCCTCTTTTTTCCAAAAGTTTGAACAAATACTTGCATTAGAGCCTTGTCTCAAAGTACCTTTAGTGGGGGAATTCAACTCCGGGCATTTTTCCCCCCTTGGGAGGACCGGCAGGGAGGGAAAATTTAAAAATAAAAACCCGTAAAAAAAAGGGGAGGGTCCCTTTTTTTTAAACGAAATTTATTTAAAAAACCCTTTAACCCCCTGTGAAAACATGGCGAACCCCCACATCCCGATGCGAGGGAAAAAACTTCATTTCTTTTACCGATAATAGTTGGTCGAGGAATTTTACCAAAATATTTTTCTCCCCAGGGCCCCTTTTTGAAGGGTGGAAAAAACATGTGATGGGGGGTATGGGCATCTGATATTCCCCTATATACTTATCCTACTGGAAGCTACCCCAATTGGGTTTTCAGATTACATATGGAGGTTTCCCTCTTTTTTTTACAAAAGATGAAAAATTTTCCCAAAGGGGCCCCACAAAACATGGTTTGGTTTTAATTTAATAGACAACGAAACAAATTTTTTAAAGCCCCTTTATTTTTTTTTGGGAAAATCAAAAGTAGTTATTTCCCAGGAAAAAATTTAAAGGTACCTTTCCCCCCCTTTAAAAAAAAAGTTTCAAAGGCCCGGGTGGGGCACTCTTAGTGGGGGGACTCGGAGGGAAAAAAAATTTCTGCAATTTTCGTTTCCCAAAAATGGGTTTTTAAACCCAAAAAAAAGGGGTGGGGTGGGGGGCGGGGGAAAAAAATTAGGGTTTTTTGGGGTGAGGAAAGGGAGCATCTTAAAAAAAAAAAATCCGGGCGGAAAGCCAAATTTTTCAAATTTTGGCAATAAAACCCGGGGAAAGGTTTTTGACGAAATTTGCCAAAAGGGGAGGGGGAAAAACAAAACCAAAACAGATAGCTTTCAAGGGGGGATCAAAAGGGAAATTGAGAAATTAAAAGGGGAAGAAATTTGTTGGGCATTTCAGAACATATTTTCACCGCCTCCCATTTAGAAGAAAATTTAGATGATAAATTCTTCCCGGCCCGAAGGGTTAGGGAAAAATTTAAAAATTTTCCCCACCCTTGGCAAAAGAAAAATAGAAAAAGGTAGGGCCCCCCCCCTTAAAAAATTTGGGGAAATGATTTGGAAAAATTTTAAAACTAAAATAAATTTAAATCCCCCCGGGGGCCCCGACTGCTACACAGGAGAGTTCTACACAACCCTAACACCTCAAATACCACCCACCTTAACGGATTTGTATAATAAGTATTTAATGGGAGATCCTATCCCTGTATCCATGAACACAGCACACATAAAAGTGCTCCCAAAACCGGGAAGGGATCTTAACCTGGCAGAGTCATATCGGCCGATCTCTTTGATCAATGTTGACCTTAAGCTTCTTAGCAAAATTATGGCTGATAGATTAGCCCCACTGTTCCCTGAATTAATCAGCACTCAACAAGTAGGATTTGTACAGAGACGCTCTGCTGTCATCAATGTTAGAAAAGTATTGTTAGTTCTAGATGAGATTAAAAAACATCCCGAGCCCTATTGACCATAGATACAGAAAAGGCTTTTGACAGTGTGGACTGGGACTGGCTGGATATGGTTCTAAATAAGATCGGTTTATTAGGCCCCTTCCGCACTTTTTTAACTTCTTTATATAGCACGCCTGTAGCGAGAATTTGCACGCCAGGGTTTCTATCCCAATCGTTCCCGCTGGAACGGGGCACCAGACAGGGATGCCCCCTTTCACCTTTCCTGTTCAATTTGGCAATTGAACCGTTGGTCCGTTTTCTTTCTGCATCAGACGTATTTGAAGGAATTAAGATTAAACAGCACGAACTCAAATTAGCATTATTCGCAGATGACGTAATCTTTTTTATGGAACATCCAGTAAGAGACCTCGATCGCTTATTTCGCCAACTACAGACTTTCAGAACATGTTCCGGCTTTAAAATCAATATAAATAAATCTGAAATACTTAATATTTCCCCAACGTCCTCCGTTCTCTCACTGAATCAAGTAGAAGCACCTATAAAAATAGCCAAAAAATCGATAAAATACTTAGGAATAATGATAGGCAAAACACCTGAATCCATATACCATCTAAATTTCCCTCCGATAATATTAAAAATGGTCCGGGAACTTCATAAGTGGTCTAACTTACCTCTCCCGCTACTAGCCCGTTGCCATCTTGTAAGGATGATTAGTTTCCCAAGACTCCTCTACTACCTGCAAACCATCCCATTATTATTGAAACATTCGGATGTTCGAATTATCACCTCTAGTTTCACAAGATCCATTTGGGCGGCCAAAAAACCCAGGATTGCCTTTACTAAACTGATGATCCCAAAACATAGTGGAGGAATTAATCTCCCAGATGTTAGAAAATACAATCTGGCTTGTAACATGCGTCATTGTATTGATTGGCTTAAACGTACCTCTTATCATTCCAATACGGAGCTGGAGTCCCTATTGGGAGCCCCATGGGACTTATCCGCCCTATTACACACCAAATACCAACATCTACCTAAAAACATTAGAACATCTGTCGTTCTCAAAGATACAATTGCGACGTGGAAGGCATGCCGTAAACTTTTTCGGCTACCTGTGCAGATCAGTAAACATATGCCCCTAGTCGGACACCCTGAATTTAAAATAAGAATCAATAATTACGCACTTACAGATTTGGAAGGAGAAGGGCATCATAACGGTAAAAGACATATATGATGAATCAAAGCGCAACTACCTCTCATTTGAAAAACTGAGGGAGACCAAGGGAATTCCGGAATTCCACTTTCTTACTTACAGCCAAGTACTCAGTTTCATCAGGAGTAGACTCCACAACACCAGACAGGAATTCCATCATCATGCCTTTGATGATATCATTGATTCTAGATCTACTCGACACTCCCTAGCAGATATATACACAAAAATCAGATCCCCGGAACATTATGATTGGGAAGACAGGATTTTCTTGCATTGGGAAAAAGATTTTCCAGGAATGGAAATATCCCATATCATATTAGACGGATGGAGAGGGGTCTGCAAAGCAGTAATAAATGAAAAGTGGCGGGAAACGCACTTCCGGTTTATACACCGGGCAATTTATGGGTTTAATATCCCGCCAAATAGTTCAGCACCACATAGGAAGCTACAATGCCCAAAATGTCAGCAGCACAAAACAAATATGATACATGGAATGTGGAATTGTCATGAATCGATGAAGTTCTGGAAATCCCTGACTACCATTCTGGGACAAAAATGGGACATAAATATATCTTGTTCCGCAAAGCCTCTGCTATTTCATGACTTCTCTACTATTCCCAAGCACAAAACACTACTACATATTATACTATTGGCAGCAAAGCGATGTCTGCTAAACAATTGGTTAGAAGAGAAAACCCCAGGCCCACAAGATGTTTGGCATCAGGTAAAGCTATACCTCAATATGGACAAAATCGAAACAGAACTCTCTAAGACATCACAAACCGAGAAATTTTTTAATAAATGGGGTCCCCTTATAGAACATTTTTTGACACCTCTCGAAATTAAGACGTTGGTACAGCCCTTTAGGTACACTAGATGGTATTTGGAGAGGGATTTATTAGGGACGCTAGGAGTCTATACAATACATACCAATGGGTAATTATTGAACAATTCACGAGGTCAAAATAGGGAGAGCTAGACATATTAATTCACTAAAATTTCAGGTCTTACGCTGAGTGTAAGATACATTATGCAGACATACTCCGAGTAGGTTACAGAAAATATCTGGTGCATTTCGAAGTGTATTGGTCGTTTAATATTTTTTAGTTTTAGCTTTTGGACATTCAGTTGATTGTCTCCAGTTAATGTATGTTGATTATGGTGTTGAGAGGGAAACAAAAAATAAAAAGTGGAGTTCAGCAGTATAGTATGATAAAGATACCCACTAACTATGTCTCACTGTAGTAAAAAAATAATAACGAAGGAGGCAAAGGTGAGGGAGGAGAACACACGGAAAGCTTGCATATTACAGTACTTATTTTATTATTGTTCTTCTTAACTTGTCATTATCTTTGCATCCATTAGGGACTTCTGAGTCAAACAGAAAATCTTGTATAACACCAATTCATATTCTATTATGTTCTGATTTCTGTCTCTCATTGCAAATGTGAGTTAATCTGTACATGTGCTGACTTCAATAAAAAATATGTTTAAAAAAAAAAAAAAAAAAAAAAAGATTATCCTTTGTCCCGAACACTCCTTTTAATGCCTTCAATTGGGTCAAGGATATACATTTGTTCGTTAGAATGCTTAAATGGAAAAAAAATTCAAATTAAATGAGAAAAGGAAATGTTTAGAGCTAGGAATTAATCCTGAAGACTTCCAAGACCTGTGTGTTCTTACTCCAAAGGCCCTTTTACTAAATTAAGACTTAAGAGTACTAAAATGCCCCCCTTGAATGACCACAATATTGATACATTTGTGGAGGTTGTATGTGATTCGATTGAGAAACTTCAGGGAACTCCTGGAAGTAAGCCTTCACATTATAATCTATCTAAACAAGAATATTTTGCCCTCAAGAATTTGGAGAAGGATCGTTCAATAATCATTAAGCCATCTGACAAAGGGGGTAATGTAGTGATACAGAACCATGAGGACTATAAAAATATGTGCCTTGAGATTCTTAATGATAGGGCAGCCTATGGTATTTTGAACTCCGACCCCTCTGAGTCCTTTAAGAAAGAACTTGAAGGGATCTTGAATAATGCTTTATCTCTGGGCTTGATAGACAAAAATGAGTATGTATTTTTATTACCTAAGGCCCCACAAATTGCAACATTCTATGGGCTTCTAAAAGTCCATAAAGGTTTCCATCCACTCAGGTGCAGACCAATTGTATCTGGGATAAATAATTTAACACAAAATTTGAGTAAATATATTGATTCTATTCTGTACCCCTTTGTCTCAGCGTTACCATCTTTTATTAGGGATACTACTGACCTTATTCTTAAACTGGAAGGACTCACTATTGATTCTGACACTTTTTTGTGTAGCATAGATGTGGAGACCTTATATAGTTCTATTCCACATGAGGCAGGATTGAGAGCTGTGCAGACCTTCTTGGAAACCCGTTCTAGTTTCCTGCAGGAACATAATCAATTTGTACTTAAATTACTGTGGTTTGTACTAACACATAATTTTTTCTTGTTCAACGGATGTTATTACCACCAGCTCAGGGGGACCACTATGGGGAGCCCTTGTGCTCCCTCATAAGCAAATCTCTTCCTGCGCTTGTGGGAAAGCACCGTTGTTTTCTCCAATCAATACCATCAGGCCCAAGAGAATATTCTCTACTGGGGCCGTTATATTGATGATATCATTTTCTTTTGGTTCGGGGCATCCAATGACTTCCATCAGTTCGTGGAAAGTCTGAACAACAATGATGTAGGTCTTAAGTTTACATCTGTTATTCATAGCTCTGAACTCATCTTCCTGGATGTATTGATTAAAAAGGGCCATAAAGGAATTCTGGAAACAACTTTATTCCGTAAACCAACAGCAGGCAATAGCCTACTTAGGTGGGATAGCTTTCATCCCTTTCCATTACGCCGTGGTGTCCCTAAGGGACAGTACATACGTACCTGGCGAAATTGTTCCACCCTACAAATGTTTAAGGAGGAAGCTGAAATTCTACAAAAAAGGTTTCTTCATCGTGGCTATCCCAGGGAGATTCTTTCGCCTGCCTACCAGTGGGCACGTGGGGCTGACCATACTTCTTTATTACATCCTCAAAAAATAAAGGAATCCAAGATGGATGGTAAACTTAGAGTAGTTCGAACTTTTGATAATGCGTTTAAACAAGTCAAGGGGATTATTGCTGATTTCTGGCCATTACTACATCAGGACCCTGAGATAGCGGAATTCATTGACCCCTTGAGACGGGGAAAAATCTTGGCGATTCCCTTCTTTGCAGTCACTATACTCTCCCTTCTTCCCTGGGTACTTGGCTATCGAGCCGAGTGACTGGTACCTGTAAATGTGGTGCTTGTAAGGCGTGCAAGTTTATTTTGGTCTCAAAAAGTCACCAATATAACGACTGGTAAAATCTTCCATATGAGGAGCTACGCTAATTGTAAAACGCGAGGGGTGATCTACCAAGCCTCATGTGGCTGTCCATCCATGTATGTCGGTAAGACATCTCGCGAATTCCGGCGTAGAACATTTGGGCGATATCAGAAACCATCGGGATACATCTCTTGCACGCCATATGAACACGTCATCCAAATGACCCACAGTCCATTATTTTTTCAGCCATTGAGGTAATTACTCCTTCTCAACGTAAGGGGGATTTTGATAGAAAAATGCTTCAAAGAGAAGCTCACTGGATTCTCTACCTGAAAACTCTCCAGCCACACAGCCTTAACGATTCTTTTTCATTGACATGGTTTATTTGATACCTTTGTATTACCATGATCAATTCTTTTTGTTTTTAATTTATTTATCTTTTTTGCATCTTTATAAGTTATTACAGCTTATCTTTATTTCTATTGTCTCATTATTTTTGTTTGCCAATGGGTAAATGTGGCACATAATAATGATATATCACTCTTGCTCATATCTCTTAATATAGTTAGGTTATCATTTGCAGTATGTATATTTTTATTTATATTACCAGGTTTTCACTTGTTGTCGCTATACTTTTTTCTGGCACTTTAATATCTTTGTGCCGGTATACCACTTCATTAGGTAGCAACGTATTTTGTTTCATGGTTTTGATATACTGAGCAAGTCTATTTTGTATTTCTTACTTGGCTTTGATTGCACATTTGTATCTTTTTGTGTCTGGTTATCCCTTTGATATGCCTTTGTACATACAGTGTTTTCCCCCATTTTTTAGGGTTTGGTTTAGGTTTAGAGTTAGCTTTAGGGCTGTTGTTGGGGTTCCCCAGATAGTACCCAAAAGTGTAGCAGTGTTCTCATGGTATGTGGAGGCATTTGGCTGCTAAAGGTGCTTTAGAGACATCAGCAACACTTGCAGAATGTTTCATTCATAGTCTTTAATGGGATTTAGGTTTGGGATGTTAAAAATATTTTGAATAATTCGGCAGAACAGCTCTTGAACTGAATAGAGACCTTTTCGAGCAGCCAGGTTTAAAATCCTGTGTTTATTTGTTTCATGATATATGTTTACAGGGCCGCCAACAGAAATTTCTGGGCCCCATACAGCTTGAGCGTCTGGGCCCCCCTACAAGTCCCGCCCCCCGCAACCCCATTGCCCCGCCCCCAGTAAAGTAAAAATGCTGAATGCTCAATTGCTGAATAATACCATCAAACAGTCACTGAATATAATTCATTACAATAAGACCAATATTACTGCCATACAGTGACCATATAGTGGTATATACAATGCAGTTACATTTAGTGACTTACAGTTGATGTCTTGTCTGAGTCATTCACGTTCCCTTTTCTTCTCCATCCGGTCCAGACCTCCAGGATGACTTCTCCCGACCACAACTCGCCCCTGCAAATTCACAACACAAACACCTGAGACTCCTCACTTTTTTTTTTATCATCTTCCTACCTGTGTCCACCCCCCCGTGTACAAACTCCCCATCCATAGTGCCAAAAAATGGTAATAATGACCCCCTTTGTGCCCTGATAATTAGGTGTATAGCCCCCCCATACGTAGGTAGTGGGCCCCCGTGGGTAGGTAACCGAGTAGTGGGCAGACAGGTAGGTATGTAGCCGGGTAGCCAGGTGGGTAGTAGGTGGCCGGGTAGCCAGGTAGGTGGTAGCTAGGGAGGTAGGTAGCCAGGTCGGTGGTAGCTAGGGAGGTAGGCAGCCATGTAGGTGGTAGCTAGGGAGGTAGGTAGCCAGGCAGGTGGTAGCTAGGGAGGTAGGTAGCCAGGCAGGTGGTAGCTAGGGAGGTAGGTAGCCAGGCAGGTGGTAGCTAGGGAGGTAGGTAGCTGGGCAACCAGGGAGGTAGCTAGGGAGGTAAGTAGCCAGGTAGGTGGTAGCTAGGGAGGTAGGTAGGTATGTAGGTAGGTATGTAGGTGGTAGCTAGGGAGGTAGGTAGGTGGTAGCTAGGGAGGTAGGTAGTAGCTAGGGAGGTAGGTAGCTGGGCAACCAGGGAGATAGCTAGGAAGGTAGGTAGCCAGGTAGGTCGTAGCTGGGCAACCAGGGAGGTAGGTGTGGCCCCCCTCGTCCCCCCAGCCTTGTGTGTGGGGGCCTCCCTCGTCCCACTAGCCTTGTGCGTGGTGGCCCCCTCGTCCCCCCAGCCTTGTGTATGGGGGCCTGCCTCGTCCCCCTAGCCTTGTGTGTGGTGGCCCCCTCGTCCCCCCAGCCTTGTGTGTGGGGGCCTCCCTCGTCCCCCTAGCCTTGTGTGTGGTGGCCCCCTCGTCCCCCCAGCCTTGTGTCTGGGGGCCTCCCTCGTCCCCCTAGCTTTGTGTGTGGGGGAGGCCTCGTCCCCCCAAGATTGTGTGTGGGGGCCCCCTCGTCCCCCCAGCCTTAGATGTGTATGTGGGGAGAGGATGGAGCCCCCACACAGAGGGCTGTGGAGATGAGGGGGCCCCCACACAGAGGGCTGTGGGGACGAGGGGGCCCCCACACAGAGGGCTGTGGGGACGAGGGGGCTCCCACACAGAGGGCTGTGGGGACAAGGAGGCCCCCACACAGAGGGCTGTGGGGACGAGGTGCCCCCCACACCGAGGGCTGTGGGGACGATGGGGCCCCCATTCCGCGACCTGTGGGGATGCGGGGGGGCCCCCAACCCGACGGCTGTGGGGACGAGGGGGGCCCCCACACAGAGGGCTGTGAGGACGAGGGGGCCCCCCACACAGAGGGCTGTGGGGAGAAGGGCTGCAGGGCTGGGGAGAGGATGGGGACGCTGTAGAGAGGGGGCCCGCGCTCCCTGTCACAGCTGCAGTCACATTCACTCTTTTCACTTACTTCCCCCGTGCTGTGACTGGAGCCGGACCCTCCTGCTCTCTCTGTCCACGCCGCGCTGTGTACTGGCCAGCGGGGACAGGGGGCGGGAAGTGAGTAATTGAATTCCTCATCCCGGCCTCAGTCAGAGAGAGCAGGAGGCTCCGGCTCCAGTCACAGCGCGGGGGAAGTAAGTGAAAAGAGTGAATGTGACTGCAGCCGTGACCGGCAGCGCGGGCCCCCCTCTCTGCAGCGCCGGCCGGGCCCCTCACTAAATGTAGCGCTCGGCGGCTGGGCCGAAGGAAGAATAGTCAGACAGTCCGGGTCAATATCAAATAGGAACGCCAAAGCCACAAATCAGAACCAGAGGAAAAAACGTAAACAAGCCGAGCTCAAAAGCCAAATGGAAGCGAAGCACAAAATCAGGAGACAAGCTGGGGTCAGGAGAACAAGCCGAGGTCAGGTACACCGATAAGCAAAACACAATAACCGAACAAGTACACGAGGTAGCCAGGAATATCACAGGCACAGCACCCAGCCTTCAGGGAGTTTAAATGGGATTCCTGGATACCGCCCCTGCAGCTGATTGGAGCGGCCTCCGGGTCCTCCCATTGGCTGGTGCAACTCGCCCAATGTCAGGAGTGGCTGGGCCCCTGTCACTCACAGAGTTGTCAGCAGCAAGTGTATCCGGGTGGGATTGTGCATCAGCTGCTGCAGCCTGCAGATCCCTAGAGCCTGAGCACATCCCAGCCCTGACAAGCACACTTTAATATATGACATGTGTTGTCCACTTCATTTTATTTCATTTATTTTAAATGTATCTCCGTCAATCTTCTGTTTACTTCCTGGCTTGGATGGAATAGGACATTACCATAGCAGCAGTGGGTTGGCTTCAGCTATTATGTTCCAATGCCGTATGTCTCCATTTGGAGTGCTCAATTCTGAAGGTTGACGTCAAGCTATGGCATGTGCTGCTGCAGCCAATCAGTGGCAGCAGTGGTGATATCTTGTTCAGCCTTAGTATTCTGTAGTAGGTGGACATAAACCATGGTGTGGCTAGTTAAAAAATATGTATATATACACACTAGATAGATAGACTGCAACTCCAATTGCAACACCAAGAAGGAAATAAATTTTTGTGGCACCTTGCTTCACACTGTGGCATATGGGAGAGGCACATAAGCTAGATTGAAAGCAAAGGTTTTAACCCCTTAACAACTGCCCACAACAGGTGGTGCAGGTCTTCTCTCTGCAGTGACGTCTTAAGACATCACTGCAGAAATAGGGGTTTTGCGGCTCCAAGCGCTGTAACTGCACTGGGAATGGAGTTGTAGTTAACAGCTCTGTTCCTAGAGCAGTCTCTGTTAATGTCAAAGATCGGAGGAAACTTCTAATCCCCTGCATTTATCACTTTGATTGCCGTGGTCCATGACTGCAAAATAATCAAAGGGGATTCCCCTGCTGCATCACGTCACCGGGATTCCTAGTGCCCAATGAAGCCTGGGGAATATCTATACAGTCAGCACTGGGGACCTAAATTAGCCCCAGGGCTGTCTGTATAGCAAGCCTGCGGTCATGGCACACTGTGTGCTGCTCTGACTGCAGCCTGTGTTAGTGTTCACACGGAAATTATTGGGATGTATCTCGCCCAGTATTTTGCACTGTACTGCGCTCAATACGGGGCGAGATACGTCCCAAAGTACGGTAATCCACAGTTCTCATAGAGAACTTTGGATTATGTCTCCTCTCCCCGCTCGCACAATACACAGAGCGGGGAGATAAGTGACATGTCAATTATTCACGGCATATACGCGCCGTGAATAATGAATGTCTATGGGGCCGGAAGACTGTCGGCCCCCCCCCCGCCCGGCCGCCGCTCCCGAGCACACGGCGTAATTGCAGGTGAAATACGTCCCCGTGATTACACCATGTGAACATAGCCTTATACTGACACAGATTGCATATATGTATTAGCAGTATGCTAATACATTACTAAGTGCATACAAAAATTGTATAATAGTTATCTTAATGTTATTAAAAAGAGAAAAATTTAAAAAAGTGTGGAAAATAAATAAATCAAATACATAATAAAATAAAAATAAATATTTAATAAAAAAACTTATTGTGCATAAATTACAAAAAAAACTACACATTTTAGGTATCTACATAACCGTAATAACCTGTAGAATTAACCTAACCTATTATTTAGTGTAAAATGTATATGGTTTTAAAAATAATTTAAAAGAACAAATGCGTAAAAATGCTTTTTTTTATGTTCACGCTGCAAAAAAATTTTTAAACAAAATTACACAGTAGTTAATATGTGAACTCAAACTACCTTCCCCCAAAATATAACTTATCCTGCATAAAATAAGTCCTTATTCAACTGCGTCATAGAAAAATAAAAAAGTTATGACTGTTGAAATGCAGGGAGGCAAAAACTAAAAAAAACTTATAATTTGATACTTAGTTAAAGGGGTACTCTCATTATGCTGTTTCACAGAGCCTGCACTTCACAGCCAGCTTCAAGCTTCTACTTTCTGGTTAGGCATGGGACTTTCCATGGGACAACACTGACGATTTGACACTTTGATACAATGTAAAGTAGTCATGGTACAGCTTGTATAAGAGTGTACATTTGGTGTGCCCCAAAATAACTCAACACTCAGCCATCAATGTCTAAACCGCTGGCAACAAAAGTGAGTACACCCCTAAGTGAAAATGGACTAATTGTATACAAAGTGTCAATATTTTGTGTGACTACTATTAGTTTCCAGCACTGCCTTAAAGGGGTTTTCTCCTCACTGGTTTTCGCAGACTTAAACTGTTGATCTCTCTTACAGCTTCAAATCCAGGGGCGAGTCTCTCCTCCCGGTAGGCGTGTCTTCTCTCACTGAAGACTGGTGAAGTAATCATTCTGTGTGAGCATTGGAAGAGAGAGGATGTCATGGCTCTTCAGCTCTCTTGCAGTGGTCAGTTCTCATGCCTGCAGAGCTGTCACCTCCCTCCCAGGCTGCACAGGCTCCGTGTAACCAGAACACCTGCATTGCTGTAAGCAGTTATACATACAGCCTAAACTGATGAAACAAATATGAGCAATTCACTCTGCTTCACCCTCTGGTATCAGGCAGGAGGTAGAGGGGGGAGCAGAGTGTATAAGGCTGTTTTATAGGGAGAGTGAATCTAGGAGCTACAGACTCAGTAATTTCCCAGATCCTTCACATAGGGCTGGGAGAGAAGCAAAGAGGAGCTCAGAGAGTCTTTATTATACAGATACAGTCAGTATAGAAAGCTTAGGCAGCTAATTTAACTTTCAATTTACACAGCTCAGAGGGGAGTAAGCACAGAGTGCAGACAGCCAATCACAGCACAGGGGGCGTGTTCCATCCAGGGGGTGTGTCCCAACAGGCTGAATGAAATAGCAGTCGGCCAATCACAGAAAATTGGGCATGGTCCGGCCTCAGGCTGCAGATTTAAGTGTAGAACACACAGTTTAGATCATATCTGCTATACTAAATGGTTTAGGTAATGCACACCAATTGCAAAAGTGCTTGTTTTTACTGTCCCCATCATTAGAGTTATGATCTTTGTAGCGAGAAAACCCCTTTAAGGCCTTTTCAGGCTTGTGCTTAAGGGGTTAAGCTATACGAAACCTCAAAGATCAGATCTAGTGTTGTGGGATGATTGTGTGATGTGTTCCGTGTGCCAGTTAGTTATTGCCACCTGTCACAATCTGAGAGGGTCGGGATCTTTGGACTGAGAGACCTTGATTTATGACTGCTTGCCTGGGCTGAGGCAAACCTCTGCATAAACAGATGATCTGATTGGAAGAACAGCATGCAAGTTAAATTGAACATTACTTCTCTAACGTAGGTCAGCAAACAGTTTATACACAAACCATTAGAAGGCATTTGCTTGGTATCAGGCTACGAGACAGATGTCCAGCTACAGGTGTTCTATTGACCTCACGCCAGCACTCTCAAAGTCTTTCATAGTGCACAGCCAAATGGCTATGAAGGGTGGAATGAATCATGCATTTCCCTTAGACATGATGATAGCCAGATATTGGTTTTGAGACTATGTGGGCAATACCATGAAGGGAACATCTCATCGATCCTACTCCCAGGATTAAGGTGTGGGATGGCATAATGTATGGTAGCCAGTTGACTTTAGCTCAGTGTTACACTGATTTGGATGTTCCTGGGGCCGCGGCTGCGCCCGCTTCTCTTCTGTTTTACCGACTTGTGCTGCAGTCTGTGGGTCGGCCCCTGCTCCTGCCAGCTCCATTACTCACCTGTCCAGGCTCCATGCGCAGCCTGGCCGCCCTCCTCACCAACGTCTTCCTCCTCCGAGAGCTGCTGCTGCCTCTGCTGTGTCTCCTATTATGGCCACTAGCGTGAACCTGCACACACTGTCTTGGATTTAAAGGACCAGTGCGTGCCAACACTACTTTCCCCAGACAATTATCTCTGTATATAGGGCTTTTAAGGACACTTCTCCCAGCTATCCTTGTCTAGTTGGTCCACTCCTGTTCATTCTCCTAGTTTGCCTTTCTGTTGCCAATTTTCCTGCTACGCTCCTTACTTTGCTTTGCCTGGCACTTGCCCCGACCTGTTGCTCATATCCTGACTATATTCATGCCTTGTCCTTCTGTACCACATTATCCGGTTAGTTGGCTGTCACCACGAGGTCCTACTTCGAGGGCAGCGACCTTGGGGTTTCCTTGGTTGGCACCCATTTTCCAGTGCCCACTACAGCCTGCACCCTAAATTCCACAGGAAGAACCTATGCAGGTTGAGAGAGCCCATCTCAGAGGGAAAAAAAAGCTTGATGCTGCAACTTAGGTCTATGCCTTTATCGTGGTGCTAAGGAGCATCTGCTAAATAACTGCCCAGTTTGTCTGGGACACTCCAGAACCTAGGCTTGGTGGGAGAGGTGACCCTAGGCGATGATATTACCTCTTCACATGTGACCATGCAGCTGACTCTGGTCCATCCATCCAGCTCCAATCTCCAGGTTGCTGCCTTTGTGGACTCTGGCTCGCAGGGCCAATTGCAGGTTCGGGGCACAAGCCCTGGACACAACCCCCAGACAAAACAGCTTAGCAACACCCTTGCTTTCTGGACTCCCTGCTCATTATCAAGACTTTGTAAACATCTTTTGCTAAAAACAGGCATAAATACTTTTTCCTCAACGGCCAAATGAATGCTCAATTGAACTTTAGTTGGGTTCTACCCCTCCTCGTGGTAGGGTGTTCCCTCTGTCCTGGTCTGAAATGGAAGCCATGTTGGCTTATAGCAAGGAGATTCTTAAGAAGAGGTTTATAAGCAAGACTTCTTCCCCTGCAGGAGCAGGATTCTTCTTTGTTGAAAAAAAGGATGGTTCCTTACACCCTGTATTGACTACAAGGGTCTCAACAAGATAACTATAAAGAACTGCTGCCTGCTACCTCTGATATCAGAACTTTTTGACAGGATCTGAGGTGCAAAAATCTTCTCCAAGTTAGACCTCTGGGGGGCCTACAGTCTTGTCCGCATCAGATAAGAGGATGAATGGAAAAATACTTTCAATACCCGATACAGCCACTTCGAATATCTGGTGATGCTCTTCAGACTCTATAATGATCCCGCAGTCTTCCAAGAATTCATAAATGACATTTTTTGAACTTATACAACTGTTTTCTGGTTTAACTGGATGACATTTTAATATTCTCTCCTGATCTCGACTCCCATTATGTTCATGTCTGCCAGATCCTAGCCCATCTCCGTGAGAATCATCTATACGCCAAACTTGAAAATATCTTTTTGAATGTTCCAGCTTGCCATTCCTGGGATACGTTCTCTCCACCCAAAGTCTCTAAGTGGATCCAGATAAGCAGTCTGCCATCCTAAACTGGCCATGTCCTGTAGGCCACTGAGTGATCCAGTGGTTCATAGCCTTTGCTAACTATGAAAGACAGTTCATTCCAAACTTCTCCACCCTGGTGGTGCCCATCATCTCTTTAACCGAGAAGGGCAACCATTGGAGACTATCTTCTTCACTTCGTGTCTACACGGCAAGATGACTGGGTGTGCCTGCTGCCCGGGGACGAAATTTGCATATAACAACCATTCTAGCGAGTCTTAGAAGGATACTCCTTTTCACATCGTCTATGGCCGGCATCCTTGGCTCCTTCT
Source organism: Phyllomedusa bahiana (assembly GCA_025379985.1). Lineage (NCBI taxonomy): Eukaryota > Metazoa > Chordata > Amphibia > Anura > Hylidae > Phyllomedusa > Phyllomedusa bahiana. Next base: position 99,199 of record JAODAL010003655.1, read on the forward strand.
TCCTCTTCTGACAAAGATTGATGTTCTGGCAGTCGTTGCCCTACTATGCAACTTCCTCTTTTATGTTAACAAGCCCACCAAAGTCTTCGGCATTCCTCTGCCCAGATCAAAAAATAGGTTGACCAGAAGCACAGGTTTCCACCTATATTTCATCCCAGAGACAAGGTCTGACTCTCTGCAAGAAACATGCACCTGCAAGTTACAAGCCTGAGCTGGCTCCTCATTATGTTGGACCCTCCCTCCATCTCTCCACATTCCTATTGCATTCCATGTGTCCCTTCTCACACCGCTGGTCCTCAACCAGCATTCCTGCAAGATGATTGATCTATCCTCTGTCTTTTCAGCTATGAGATTGAAGAGATCCCGGACATAGGTTCTCCCAAGTCTTTCACCTCATCGATTGGAAGGGTTATGGTCCTGAAGAGAGGTCCTGGGATCCACCAAAAAATATTGCCGCCGCATGAGTCTGGTGGTATCACAAACTCCGGGCTCATAAGAGGGGGAGCCCTAAGAGGGGAGGAGGATGGGCCTTAGCCCTGAGCGATGTCGTCTGAACCCAGGGCCATGACTGTACCTGCTTCTCTTCTACTTTACTTGCACGCGCTGAGGTACGTGTGTCCGGGGGGAGGGGGAGGTCCATCCTCCTCATCTATGTCTTCCCCTCTGGCTGCTGCTGCTTCTCCTGTGTATCCTGTCCTGGCCACTTGCCCAACACTACTTTACTCAGCTAATCATCTTTGTACATGGGGCTTTTAGAGATGCTTCTCCCTGCTGTCCTCACCCAGTTGTTGGTATCCTTCCTAGTGTAGGTCCAAATCTGTGTGTTTATCTAATTTGCCTTTCCGTTGCCAATTTTCCTGCTCCTGACTCTACTTTGTCTGCTACGTGCCCAGACCTGTTGTCAGTGCCCTGACTATGTTCCCGTCTTGTCCTCCTGTACCACATTGTCTGGCTAATCGGTTGACACTGCGAGGACCTATGTTGAGGTTAGCGACCTGGGGGCTTTCCGCAGTAAGGTTCGCCCAGCCTTGCAGTGGACTTCAGCGAAGACCGGGAAGTCCCTTTGGCTCCATTTCTCAGTGTAGGTTATGCCAACCCTCCAGGTGAACTGCGGATCCACCACCTGTCTTCGTCAGATCAGACATCGTTTTTAAAACATACTGAAAAATTTTAAAATACTAAATACATAAGAGTTTTGTTTTTTTTGTAGCATTTGCATGTCACTAACAGGTCTTTCGTTTCTGTAATTTCCAAAACTTTAAAACTTTTACACAGCTATAGTGTTGAGGAAAATGCGTTGGGGCTATCGAGATCGACGTTTATCAATAGTGGGGGGCCGCTATCGAAAAGGTTTTTTCGATATTGACACGATTATGCGCGAGACCTTTAAAAAGTCTAGGGGAGACCAACATTTTCATTATTAAAAACCCAAAAAAGGGCGGGAGAAGCTGAAATTAACACCCAACATAAAATGGATATTGCTACATCTTAGGCAACACACTTGGGTTTTAAAAAACACAGAAAAAAAGTCACAGACCATTTACACCCTGTCTGTTCCACACCTGCCCCTTAAACCTGCATCACCCAAAAATTTTAAAAAAGTGCCAGAAGGCAGTAGATTTAACCATCATGTTACTTGAACGGACATTGAATATCCCTTCCTGGAACCAGCATGACCCCCAAACCTGCATGACCCTCACTTTAAAAAGTCCCGCAAAAAGGAGTTTTTAAACCCCACCATTTTAGTGAACGGGACATTGACAAACCTGCCGGGGCCACAGCATGACCCCCAAACCTCATGACCCCCCATTTAAAAATGCCAAAAAGGGTCTTTCAACCACCATTTTATTTCCGAATTGACTATACCTTCCTGGCCACAGCATGACCCCCCAAACCCTGCATGACCCCCACTTTTAAAAAAAGTCCCGGAAAAAGGAGTCTTTAAAACCACCATTTTAATTTTTAAAACTGGCATTACATACCTGTCCTGGGCCACAGCATGACCCCCAAACCTCATGACCCCCACTTTTAAAAAAGGGCCGGGAAAAGGAGTCTTTCAACCACCATTTTAGTTGAACGGACATTGACTATACTTCCCGGGCCAAAAACATAGCCCCAACCGCATACCCCCACTTTAAAAAAAGGCCAAAAGGGGGGCGGTCCTACCATGTAAAGCACAGACGTGTCGCAGGAGCTCCGTCCAGGCCAACAAAAATCCCCACCACCCGAAAAATGACACAAAGGCAAAAGGGACTAAACCCTTAAGACACCACGGGAGGGGACACCCAAATTTCTAACTATTTTTGCCTGCTCCCCGGAGCTGGTGAAAAACCCCGGGTTTTCCCGCCTTCGGGGGCGGAGGCCCATTTTGCCCCCCCTCCGGTTTTAGAGGGAAAAGCCTGAGAGAACGCGAAAAACCGGGCACCGGCTGAAACTGGACCCCCAGCCCCCGAACAGACTGCCGGCACTCACCGTGTTTCCCTGACCCGCAGGGGTCGTTCCACTATTTGCCGGGGACTGGGGTTGGTGCCGCGCCGGCACTCATTCGTGGTCCCCCGAAGGGGTGAAGGAGCGGACCCGCTGAACAGGGGACCCTCCGGGGATGGGAACCCGGGAGGGGATCTGACGGAGAAGAGGTGGGGCACAGCGAGCTAGGCAAAAGGGGGCCTGCAGGGGGCCCCGCTGCCGTCGGTTTCCCTTACCCGGCATCTGGGAGCAGTTAACCCCCTTCCCCCCCCAAAAAGGGGCTGAAACACCTGCCTCCACCCCTCGCCTTGAAAACCCCCAGTCCCCAAATGCAAGCTCTATGAATAACTGGGCTGCGGAGGGCCCAGGCTTGGACCCTGAAGCCCTGTGCCAATCTCCCACAGAACGCTACCTACCATCACCGCTCGGGCTGACACGGGGGGCTGCCCCCAAGCGACATGATCAGTCACAGGGGGTACTCGCGACCAAGGATTTTCGCCCGGCCCCCTCGGTTTCCAAGCGCTCGGGAGAAGGCCCCGGTGACCCGCCATCCCCCCACAATTTTCCTCAACTTCTACCCCTGTGGGGACCTCATTGATGCCTAAGGGGGGCCCCCAAAATAGCCCCCCGGCCCCCAGGAGCTCGTAGAAGGCAACACACGGGATCTTCATGCTGCTGACCCTGCAAGCACTTTGCACGTTGCCACCGTACACCAAGTCCAAAAGTGGCATTACGTTCAAACTCACCCACAGGGAAAGGGGGTAGCCGACTCGCCGGGCTGTACATGTCGCCCCCACCGACCTTCGGCTGGCCCCCAAAAACCCTCAATTTCTCTCCCAACCGAAGCCTCCCCCCCCAAGGAGGCATCAACACTCTTGGGGCCCAAACCCGACCCCGGCGCTTTTTATTTTTGCTCCCTACCAAATCGTATGCACCAAAGGGCGCACATGAAAACAGCCGGGGGTGGACTTAGCCCCGTTTCAATCCGACATTGGGTCCTTCGGGAAGGGGGTCCAAAACTAAGGCAGATCAGACGTCCACAAAGACCGAATCTCAACCCTGAAATTTTCCCATCAAGGGACAAAAAGACCGCAAAGCTAACCTTACAGCCCATAGATATCAGGAAACCCCAATAAAGAAACAACATTAGAGGCGGGGCCTCCCAGAAACAACAAAGGGACCTGAAACTGGGTACCAACCCTTAAAAACTGTTTAATTAAATCCGGGGGCAACAAGGGGACAGTGATCCCCTTTTGTCGGCGCACAGCCCCCAGCCTCCGAATCCGGGACCCCAAGAACCCAAGAGACCGGTGTCGCATTCACCACTTTCCCTTTGAAGGGAAGAAAAAAATGCGAAAAGCCCGCATAATGCAAAATGTGATTTTTTACGCACAACCTGCATCTCTTCCCAGATTTTTTTCCCCCCCCCCAAAATCCCTTTCAAATGCTGCGCGGCAAACCACTCCTGTCCTCCCAACAAGGGTATCCTCTACAGAGGGGGCTTCCCCTTCTAAAACCAGTTCGACACAAAGACAAACCCTCTTTTTCCGCCTTTACCGGCCGCCAATTTCCTCGCAACATTTTCTCCCGAATCAATCGCCAATTTGTCTGCACATGTTATGGCCCTCCCTGTCAACCAGAAGATACTCTAGATCTGCAACCCCGTCCTCCGGTTCCTGTGGGCCCAACCCCCCAAACCCCCGGGGCGGCGCCACGCATCGAACGCCCCCCCAAAGAGCCCTTTCCACAGGCGGAAAACCAGGACTGATACTTTTTAAGATATTTTACAATTACCCGGGAAAAAGCCTCTTCTTATCCCTTTTTTCCCCGCCTCTTGCCTCGGAAATCTTTTGTCTCCCTTTTGCCTTAGCACCCCCTGACGAGCTGGGGCTTCGACTCCTTCTTTCCTTTCCCCCCCCTCCCCCCCCCTTTACCCATCCCCCTAATGCCTTGGGTTACGGTGGATTTCCGGCCCCCGCAACGATGAAGCTAACCACGGCCAAAGGAAAATAAGTACCCCCGTTTTTCACCAGAGCCCGCCGCAAAGGGGAGGACTTTCGCGGGGTGAGACACCGGTCGTTACCCCTGACGGACTTGTTTGGAAAAGGGGGCCGGGGTATGCGGGTTTTTCAAAACGAACCAGAGGCGAATCGGGGGACAGGCAGAAGGTCAGGGGGGCAGCAGAGGTTCGTTTCAAGGGAGGCGGAAGGTCAGGGGAGGCGGGAAGCAGGCAAGGTCCTGGGAAACGGGCGGACGGCTGGGACAAAGGGGGGCAATAACGGACACTAAGCAACCAAACACCTCTAAGCACACCCCAAAGGGCTGGGGAGGAAGTGCAGGGGCGTACCGCTAAAATAAACCAGCGCCTGAAAAAATTAACCAATTATCGGGGCGCTGGCCCTTTAAAATCAGAGAAGCCGGGGCGCGCGGCCAAAAGCACAGGGGACGCGCCCGGCGGGTGGACAGGGGGGGACAGCGTCACCGGGAGCGCGGACGGGTAAGGAGCGGCGCTGGGGCCGGAAGAGCGGGGTGGTCGCGGGGACTGCACCGCCGCACCGGAGGGCCCCTGGGCCGCGGGGGGGCAGCAACCCCGCACCCCCTACAATGCCCCTTTCCTTCCCCCCTTCCCCCCCCCTCCCCCCCTTTTTTTTTTTTTTTTTCTCTCTTCCTCTCCCCTTAACAATTTCTCTTCCCCTCCTCCTTTTTCCTCATCCCCTCCCTCTCCAACGTCCAAAAACTCATAACGTGTAAAAATGTTTTAGTCATTATACAAAGGGGGACGTCAAAAACACATGCGGGCTGGAAAAAGGTTGCTATCTTAGCCTCTGCCCGCGGTTGAGGCCCTGGCCGACTCCCCCTTGCTGGGGGTTGGCCATCGCCCCGGCTGCTCAGTTGAGAACTGACCGCCCTGAGACGTCTCTGTTTGTGACATTGTATTTCTGTTTTTTTCCTTTCTCTATTACTCCGTGTACAGGTTCTTGCTATCTTTTGATAGTAACTTTCTCGCCCCAGATCAAACCCCGTCCCATTCTGCTATGGCCTTTGAATTTTTTCTTCAATTTTTGTAGTTCATTTGGGCCCGATTTTAATAGGCCTGGTTTTGTTATTTACGTTTCTATGGTAAAAATTTCCATTTGGGCTCTCTCCTCTCCTCCCTCGCTCCACCCCGGCCCCTCTTTTCGTTCCACCCTCTTGGAGACTACATCTTGCCCCATATGGGTAACCTTTGATAACATCCCCCAATTGAAGGGATTCAAAATACCCAAAGCGTCCCAAACCTTTACAGTCTGCATAAACAGAGGCCCACTAGTTTGTGTACAAAGACCCACTTTTTAAAAATCCCCGCCCAAAACCCCGTAATAGATACTTCCTTTTTGGTGCCAAGATAATCCCCTCGCTAAAACGAAGGGGGGTTGCCATCTTTTTTCATAAGTCCTTGCCGGCCAATCCTGGGAAATCCATTTAATAGGAACCAGAACCTGTTGCAAGTGCAAAATTAAAAAGGGCACATTTTCACGATCCGAACATCTATGCCTCAACACCGGGCAGCTCTCATTTCTGTCCGAGCTTGGACCCCTAACACTTTGCTCAAAGGGAAAATAATATTTGCGGCGATTTCAAAAACCCCACTCCCAAAACCCCCACAAACACTTCAACGGTAATCTTCCCTTCCAGTAACGCACACATAAAAATCCGAAAAATGATTCACAATATGCAACTTTTAGATGTATAGATTACTATATCCCAGAACGGGGCTACACCTTTTTTTTTTTTCCCACAGGGTGTTATGCCATCACTACATCCTCCCGCACCACCACTACTGCTTCTGTCTGAAAACTTCGATTTTCAAAAATTTACATTCTGACCACCCCCATTCACTGTGATTTTCCCCCCCACAAGATACAGACCAGTTTTTTCCCGGGAAATTAAATGAATCTCTCCTTTCAGATTCTCTCCGCCCCTCAAGCTTACTACCGGCGGGAAAAGTTTGCTCCACACATGTTGATGACCCTCAACACCTCAGACCCAGTGGGAAGCACTTAAGTGTGTCTTTAAGGGGGTCCCCACCCAAAAACGGTGCCAGGGTGAAACTGAAAAGGCCCCCAAACGCAACCCTTCCTCCCCCGTTTTACCTTGAGTCCCCCCATAAACCTCGGCTCGGGAAACTGACTTGAAGACTTTAAAGCAAAACCCACACGATACGCGTCACTGGGCAAACAATACCAAGATCCGCCAAATTTCCTGGTTCCTCTTAAGCCTGGAGCAACAAGCCGGGCGGTTTTCCGGGTCGAGCGCTTCGCGAGAAGAGGCTTTTCCCAAATTTTTCCCGTCATTAAAAATTCAAAAAAGGGCCCTTAACACCATAACAGAAATTTCCCTTTTTTCTTTAAAAGCTACTTATGGACTAACAAACTTCCCCCCCCCGGGAAACCCCCAAGACTTGGACTTACCACAAGCCCCCAGGGACCCCCACGAACGGCCCCTTACCCCATCCACCCTCAAGCCCTCCCTCTCTGAGGAACCTTTACGCCGGGGGCTTGGTAGGGGCTATTTCCCCCCTTTCCGCTGGGAAGAGCCCGGGGCCCGGGGCGGGTCCGGCACATTTTTTTACAAAAACCCCGAGAGACTGTCTTCCCCCCCCCTCCTTAAAACATTTAAACACGGTTTCCTCGACCTCACTTTGTCCGGTTTCCTGAAAGCATTCATCACAGGATCCCAAAAGAGGGGGAAAAATCCGGCTCTATGCCAAAGTTAAGACCCATCCTCCATAAAAACGACCAACTGTTTGCCAACTGATCGCAATGGGCTTAGTCCCCTTTAGGCTCTTCATCCATCTCGACCAATTGGGTTTTGTCCCCTCCAAGAGCAAAGTAACACCTTAAGACCTTTTTTCCCTACAACATAAACAAAACCACAAAAAAAGGGGGAAAATTTACCCAAAAAATACAAAACACACTTACAGCCATTTGCTGATGAAACCACACAGGCTTTATGGCCCTTATGCTGCATGGGAAAAAAATAGCAAGGGGGCCGTTAATTTAAAGAGCAAATGCCTAGGGGGCCAATTCACACCAGCAAGCAAAAACCACTTATAAAACATGGGAACCCTGCTAAAAAGCAACAATACCTAAAAAATTTTGCATATGGAAAAGCGATAAAAAAATAACCGCCACCCTTCCAGAACACCTCCTGGGGTAACAGCTTATACCCCAAAAACAAAAAAAAAAAAATTGTAGTGGGAAAAAGCCCCCCGCCTTAAAAGGGTGCACTGCACAAAAAACTTGTCCCCTAAGCTCCCCATATTTTGGGGCAAAAAAAAAACATCTGGAAAAATATAAATTATGAGGTATTGGTTGATACAGTAGCACATTAACGAAAGCTCGCAAGCCAACGCAAGGCTCCTCATTCTTGCGACCCCTCACTGTCAAAAAAAAAACAAAACCAAAAAATGGGACAAAAATTTACCAAAAAACTAAAAAGAAACACTTACAGCTAAATGGCTGATAATACCAGAGCAGGCTTCTATGGCCCTTATCTGCAGGGAAAAGATACAGGTGCCTTTAAATTTAATACAAAATGCTCTGGGTGCCAATTCACCCCACATGCAAAAAGCCACTTAAAACACAGGGGGAACTGCTAAAAAGCAACAATACCGAAAGAATTCATATGGATAAAGCTACAGAGGGTAACGCCATCGTACAGATCCCCATGCTGGTAACAGCTTATATCACCCACAAACAAAAACAAAAAAAATTTATTGGGAAAAACCCCCCAGCACTTAAAAGGTGCACTGCACAAAAATTTTAAACCCTAACCCCCCAGTATTTTAGGGCAAAAAAAAACATGCGGGAAAAATAGAAATTAGAGGTATTGGTTGATACAGTACTACAAAAAACGCAAGCCGAAACCAAGGGCAAGGGCTCCCATTCCCTTGCAGTCCCTACACTGTCAACAAAAACAAAACCCAAAAAGGAAAAATTTTCCAAAAAACTAAAAACTACATTTACAGCTCATGGCTAAAATACCAGCAGCGCTTCTATGGCCCTTATCTCATGGGAAAAGATAGCAGGTGCCTTAAATTTAATGAGCAAATGCCTAGGTGCCAATTCACACCAGCATCAAAAAGCCACATTATAACAAAAGGGGAGACTGCAAAAAACAACAATACCTGATAAGAATTGCATTGGTTTAAAGCGATACAGAGGGTAACGCCATCGTACGATACACCTCTGGGTAACGCTTATATCACCCCAAACAAAAACAAAAAAAAATTGTTTTGGGGGGCAAGCCCCCAGATTAGAAGGTGCACTGCACAAAATACTTGTACCCAACCCCAGTATTTAGGCAAAAAAATAACAGCGGGGGAAAAATAAAAAAAGGGGTATTGGTTGATACAGTACTACAGTAACGCAAGCTCGCAAGCCAACGGAAGGGCTCCCCCTGCTTGCGATCCCCTACACGTCAACAAAAACAAACCAAAAAAAAGGGACTAAATTTACCAAAAAACAAAGCTACACTTACACTCAAGGCTGAGAAAACCAGCAGCGGGCTTCCTATGGCCCTTATGCTCCATGGAAAAGATAGCGGGTGCCTTAATTAAATGAGCAAATCTCTAGGGCCAATTCACACCACATGCAAAAAGCCACATTATAACACATGGGAACTTTAAAAATGCAACAATACCTGATAAGAATTGCATATGGATAAAGCGATACAGAGGTAACCCCATCTGTACAGATAACCATGCGGGGAAAACAGCTTATATCACCCACAAAAAAAAACAAAAAAAATTGTTGTGGGCAAGCCGCCCAGCACTTAGAAGGTGCACTGCACAAAATACTTGTACCCTAAGCCCCCCGATTTTAGGGCAAAAAGATAACATGCGGGGGAAAAATAGAAATATGGGTTTTGGTTAAATACGGACAACATAACCAAGCTCGCAAGCCAACGGCAAGGCTCCTCTTTTGCGAGTCCCAAAACACTTCAAAAAACAAAACCCCAAAAAAAAGGGGCAAAATTTTTCCCAAAAAAAACTACAAAGCTACCCTTACAGCCAAGGGCTGATGAAACCACAGCGGGGCTTTCTATGGCCCCTTATGCCCCAGGGAAAAAGATACAGGTGCCTTTTTAAAAAAATAGGCCCAAATGCTCGGGTGCCAATTCACACCAATGCAAAAAGCCACTTTATAACACAGGGGGAACGCAAAAATGCAACAATACCTGATAAGAATTGCATATGGATAAAGCGATACAGAGGGTAACGATCGTACAGATACCCCCATGCGGGGAAAAACCCCCTTATTCACCCACAAACAAAAAAAAAAAATTGTATGTGGGAAAAGCCCCCAGCCTTAGAAGGTGCACGGTCACAAAATATTTGTACCCTAAGCTCCCCAGTATTTTAGGGAAAAAAGGGAATAACATCGGGGAAAAATAAAATTATATAGGGGTTGATACAGTAGCTACAGTAACCAAGCTCGAAAGCCAACGGCAAGGCCCCCTCAGGTCTTGCGAGTCCCAACACGGGCCAAAAAAAAACAAAACCACAAAAATGGGACAAAATTTAAACCAAAAAACTCAAAGCTAACTTACAGCTCAATGGCTGATGAATCCCAACACCCCAGGTTTTCTATGGCCCTTTATGCGCATGGGAAAAATACAGGTGCCGTTAATTAATGAGCAAAGCTCTAGGTCCAATTCCACCACATGCAAAAAGCCACTTTATAACCCCATTTATTCCCATTTTTTGGTTTTGTTTTTGTTGACAGTGTAGGGACTGCAAGACTTTAGGACCTACCGTTGGCTTGCGAGCTTGCTGGGCTTGCACCGTAATCCCCCTTTTAAATTATCTGGCCTCATCATGGTTTTTGCACGCGGACTCTTCCACCACGCCCACTCGGGGAAATCGGTACAGCTTGAGACGCTGATATACGGGCACCCCCTGCGGCGCTACCCCTGGGTGACGTCAACTCTTACCAAAAAAGGGTCCTAAACAAAGGGCCCCGCTATGGCCTACATCGTTTTTTGCCTGGGAGAGCTTCCCCTCCAAATGTCACTGTTTAAACCTGGGGGGCCACTTATACCCATTGCGGGCAAAACCAGGGGTCTCTGAACATCAAACGCAGCTTAACACCCGTCTGCGGGGGGAGGGCGTCTAAAAAACGGTCCTTTGGCAGAGTGCTCTCCCCAGACACATTGAAACCTTATTACAATCTAGTAGGTGACACAACGTCGCCCGCCTTTTCGAGATTTTGCTACTATAATTGCAAACTTTTATTTTACAATAAAACCTCATTAACCTCCACAAACCGTTTCACATTCAAAAGTGGTGTCTCAAGAGTCCTTGGTGAGGCGCACGCTCTCGAATGTATGGACTTTTAATCTCTACAGACAGGGGTAAGTTCCCTTTCCCGAAAACATGGAGACAAAATGGGGGCGGGAATTTACATTTGGGAAAAATGGGAAAAAGCCTTTTTTCCACCCACAAGTCTTCCATATCTACCAGGCTCAAAACTAAACTAAAATTGATTACACTTGGGAATAGTCCCACCTTCTACAAATCCATCAAACCCCGGGGGCATTAACCTATGTTGGCGCTCAAAGCCACACAAGGGAAAACTTTACAAAATCTGGGGGACGCCCTGTTCTCCAACCCCTTTTTGGAGGAGTTCCTTGACTTATACAACTATCAAGGCTTAGAATCAGAAATGACCCCCCTTCTTTGTTTCTTTTTTTTAAAATCCTCTCCCACCGCTTCCCTCAAAACAAAACCCCTTGCGGTTTTCTGATTTGCCCGGGAAAATTATAATTCCCCGTTTAGGCTATCCCCTTCCAGTCGTCCACTCTTCAGGATTCGGAACCACACACTGCAACTCCTGAGGATTTTTATGCGGGCCCCTCCCAACGTGAAACACCTACAGGTCGGGGCGAGTGGTTTGTCTTCTGCATTCAGACCGGAACTTCCCTGGGGTGGGATACGTCTAAGGTGCCCAAAAACCCGTTTTGGGTCCCCAAACAGGGGCGGATTACGGAGGTGGACGGGAGTTGACCGGAGATCCTCTTTTTTTTTTTCCCTTTTCTCTTTTCTCTTTTGAAATTTGTTCTATTTTCCCTTTTCCGTTGTCCAAATACCCGGATTACGACGGTTCCAGACATCTAGTATAACACTGGGGTTGGGGTTACAATATGGGTCCAAAACTCACGTCTAAGACTTTCAATTTCAGCTCGCGGTGTTTACACTTGTACCATTTGCTCGCATGTTTTTGAATATCTCTGCACGAAGGTTTGTTACCCAATTTCTACCAAAAAAAAGACATATACTTTTACTACTTGAGAAGTTATCTTAGACTATGCAAATACGATTGTAATTTAATATGTGCACTACTAGACTGTCTTCCGATACTGATTGTAATTGTTTATTTCTCAATAAAACTTACCTGTTTGAATTTGAAAAAAAGTGCCGGAAAAAGGAGTCTTTCAACCACCATTTTAGTTTCACTGGACATTGACTATACCTGTCCGGGCCACAGCATGAGCCCCAAACCTGCATGACCCCCACATTTAAAAAGTGCCGGAAAAAGGAGTCTTTCAACCACCATTTTAGTTTCACTGGACATTGACTATACCTGTCCTGGGCCACAGCATGAGCCCCAAACCTGCATGACCCCCACATTTAAAAAGTGCCGGAAAAAGGAGTCTTTCAACCACCATTTTAGTTTCACTGGACATTGACTACACCTGTCCTGGGCCACAGCATGAGCCCCAAACCTGCATGACCCCCACATTTAAAAAGTGCCGCAAAAGGAGTCTTTCAACCACCATTTTAGTTGAACTGGACATTGACTATACCTGTCCTGGGCCACAGCATGACCCAGGGCCGGAGTTACAGTGGGTGCGGTGAAAGCCCAGGCTGGCGTCCGTCATCTATTAACACGCAGGTTAAAATGCCCTGATGACGCAGCAACGAAAACTGTCGTGCTGAAGCAGAGTGCGGAAGTGTGAGAACTCCAGCCTTCCTCTGTACACAGTCAATACCTGGGTAGCGCTTGCCCCTCCGTATGAGTGTGGACCAATTGAGCTTCACTTGGAAATACTGGTGGTTAACGCTCCTGTTACACCCAGGTGCCCTTTATCTTGGCATTCTTTTTCTCATTTTACTCAACGTGCTGGAGGAAATGGTCTCTGTACTTTGTTCTCTGTCCGTGCTCCATACTCCATGTCCTCTGAAAACCTACATCTGGTCAAGTTTTCCTGTACCTCCCTTGTACAATTCAGAGGAATTTTTTTAACAGCTATTTTGTACATGCAAGTTTTTTAGTACTTTAATTCTAGAAAACACATTTTTAAAATAGGATGGAATCCCACCATGTCTTTGTTTCTCTTTTTTTCATTGTATTAAATGGGTTGTCTCAATACAGGGATTGATAGCTATGTTAAAGATCTTGTAAAAACAAGTCATTTTGCAATATGTGTCCATTAACAGTGTCCTACCTATTCCTGTTTCTGACAGCACCATCACCCTTGAGCCACTCTTGACAATTGTGAAGAACAAATGTCTGTTAGAAACAAAATTTTTTAGAATAGGACCTGTAGTATAGCTGCATGTCACAGCAAAATGCCCCCAAAAATTCAAAGCATGACCCTTGAGCCACTTTGGTCAATTGTGAAGAACAAATGTCTGTTAGAAACAACATTTTTTAGAATAGGACCTGTAGTATAGCTGCATGTCACAGCAAAATGCCCTCAAAAATTCAAAGCATGACCCTTGAGCCACTTTGGTCAATTGTGAAGAACAAATGTCTGTTAGAAACAACATTTTTTTATAATAGGACCTGTAGTATTGCTGCATTTCAAAGCAGCATGACCCCAAAAAATTATAAAAAATGACTTCTCAGCCACTGTTAAAAATTGTGAGGAGAAATGCCACTTAGAAGCCACATTTCTGTTACAAAGGACCATGATTATTGCTGTATCTCACAGCTACATGACCCCAAAAAAATTATAAATATGACTTCTCAGCCACTATTAAAAATTGTGAGGGAGAAATGCCACTTAGAAGCCACATTTCTGTTCCAAAGGACCATAATTATAGCTGTATCTCACAGCAACATGACCCCAAAAAATTATAAATATGACTTCTCAGCCACTATTAAAAATTGTGAGGGAGAATGCCACTTAGAAGTCACATTTCTGTTCCAAAGGACCATTATTATTGCTGTATCTCACAGCAACATGACCTCAAAACCATTGACAATGCGAAAACTTCTTAAGATAAAGTGAATAAATGGAATACGGTGTTGTCATGAAACCTTGCTGTCTTTTACAGTCTCCTCACAGCAAAACCAGCAAAATGAACTGTTGGGAAAAGAGAATAAAAATTGCAGTAAGAAATCATTTTAAAAAAAAGTTTTCAAGAGGACCATTTCTGTTTGAAAAGGAATGTGAAGTAGACTGGCAACTAATCGGTGACCTCGGCAATTGGGGCCACAACATCATCAGAGATCCATGCCTGATTCATCTTGATGAAAGTCAAACGATCCACATTATCTGTGGAAAGCCGGATGCGTTTGTCTGTAATGACTCCTCCAGCTGTGCTGAAGGTCCGCTCAGATATGACGCTGGCTGCTGGGCAGGACAACACCTCTATGGCGTGACGAGCCAGCTCGGGCCATTCGTCCATTTTGGATACCCAGAAGTCTATTGGGTCCGGAACACATGCAAAAACATCGGTGTTGAGACGCAGATAGTCGTGCACCATGATCTTAAGCTGATCTCTGTGTGTTGGATGTGTGCCCTGCATTGCATGCGTTGGTGAGGTGGTAAACAAAGATTGCCAGAGGTCACCCATTAGGCTTCTGCCACCTTGCCTGCTACTGCCGCTACGCCTACTTGGCACTCTACTGCTGTCACGTCGCTGATGTTGTTCCACCTTGACATTTGGGGAACGTGAAGCAGACGCAACAGATGTCTCCAGTTGATCAATCAGCAAGGTCTCCATTTCCTGCATTTACTCTCTATTTGGGTGGGTGGAAAGGAAAGTGCTGATTTTGTGTTTTGTACCGGGATCCAGGAGGGTGGCCCACCCAGTAACTGTTGTTCATTTTGATGCCTTAATGCGAGGATCATGTTGGAGGAAAATGAGCATCCAAGCACTCATGTGAGAGATGGAGCCTTGATTTCCCAAGCCTCTGGTCCGAGGGCACTAGCAAACTCATCTTCCTCATCTTCCTCCTCCGCCTCAAATTCGCACCAACCTCTTTCCAAGGCAGGGACGTCGGTAACGTCGGTGTCTAGGAATACCTCCTCCTCCTCCTCCTCTGCTGCCTCCGGCACAGCTTCAACACAGCCCTGACTTGCCTGAGATGATGCACCCTGAGAGCTGATGCGCCACCTTGCACTAGCTCTGGACCCCGAACCACTGCCTAATGAAGACCGATGAAATTGTGAAACTGTCGGGCCTTGTGGATTTGACGGAGAGAAAGGCTCCGTGTCCGCATTTGTGTCCGTCTCCTCCTCCGTCGCTGTTGGGACCTGTTGTTTCAGAGTGTCCAACGATCGTCCAGAACTAAGATCACCACAATGCTCATGCTGACAAGGGCATTGCCGCACTGACCATTTGGTGGCTTCTTCAAAACTGGCAAGGATGGTGCAGAGCTCTTTCACCTGCCTCCACTCTCGGTGGTTCAACACCCCGAGGTCCGTACCGCTGCTTGTCAGGCCATGTGTCACTTCGTACTGTGTAATGGCATTGCGCTGCTGCCACAATCGCTGGAGCATGTGGAGGGTGGAATTCCAGCGTGTTGCCACGTCAACAATGAGACGGTTGACGGGGAGGCCGAGCTGACGCTGCAACGCAGCCAGGCGGGACGAAGCAGGGTGCGAACGGCGGAAGTGCGAACTCAGACCTCGAGCCTTCTTCAGCAGGCAGTCCAGACCCGGGTAGCTCTTTAGAAATTTCTGGACGACAAGGTTCATGACATGTGCCAGGCAAGGGATGTGCTCCAGCCTACCGATCTTAAGGGCGGCCAGCAGATTTCGCCCGTTATCGCACACCACCTTGCCTGGCACAAGGTTCTTGTCACCCAGCCAGCGCTCGGTCTCGTTGCTTAGAGCCATCCACAGCTCCTGACCTGTGTGTGGACGGTCTCCAAGGCAGATTAATTTCAACACGGCCTGGTGTCTCTGGGCACGTGATGCCACCAGAGGACCTTGGGGGAAAGAGCCCTGCACCATCCCTGCGGTTTTGAAGAGCGTGCGCCGAGCCTGAGAGCCACCGTCACCCCCAGAGACATCCACCCAGCTCACTCAGTGAGCTGTCACAGAGATATAGCGGCCTTGGCCGTGCTTACTAGTCCATGTGTCGGTGGTGAGATGGACTTTTCCGGACACAGATGCAGACAACGCGCTTGAAATTTTAGATGACATGTGGCTGGCCAGGGCAGGGACGGCTTTTCTGGCAAAGAAATGCCTGCTCGGCATCTGGTATTGGGGGCAAGCGAGGGCCATGACGTGGCGGAACCCATCTGTGTCCACCAGACGGAAAGGCAACATTTCCAAGGCCAAAAGCCTGGCAATGCCGACATTCAGGCTTTTGGCTTTGGATGGTTTGGGTTAAAGTGTTTTCTTCTGCTCCCAAACCTGGAAGACAGAAGGCATGGCTGCTAGACTGGCCGCTGTACGGCATGCAGGTCGTCAAACTGGCGGAAGGAGAAGGGTAGGATGGTCTCTGTGTGCTGGTGGTACTCGGGCGACGGTGGAGGCTGAAGCGGAGGCTGATCCCTGATCATGACTCTGAGAGACATGGGCAGCTGAGGAACGCTTGGTGGTTGGCGGAGAGGAGGAGTGGGGGACAGAGGTGTGACAGTGGTTGGAGGCCCGGCGTCGTCTGGCCTTTTTTTGCCAAGTGTTCCCTCCATTTCAACTCATGCATTCGCTGCATGTGACTAGACATGTTGGTGGTGGTTAACCACTTAAGGTTCTTGCCTCTACTTATGCGTTTACGGCAAAGGCGGCATATGACATCGCTGGGTGAATCAGAGGCTTGCTCAAAGAAGGCCCAGGCTTGAGAGGTCCTAGACCTTTTTGACGGCGATAAGCGAGGAGCGGGGTTTGTGCTGACCGTGGCTGCCGCAATCATATCAGCGGACTTCTGCGACCGCCCTCTCCCTTTTTTGTGGCGGGACCCGTATTGACACTACCCCATCGTCTTCCTCCTCGTCCACTGATGAAGCGCTCGCAAGCAAATTCTGCGGAAAAGACCAGGATGGATCCGCAATGTCGTCATCATCATCAACACAGGTGACTTGGTCGTCCTGACTTTCTGCATCCAGAAGCTGCGGGCTACAAGCAAGGGGCACTGCAAGGCGTTGCCGACCGCCCGGGATTTTTGCCGATTGACCGGCTTCCTTCACCTCCTCTGATGGCATCAGTAACTGGGCGTCAGAGCAGAGAAAATCATCCTTTTTGGCCTCTTGATCTTTTAACATGCCTTCTGACCCCAACTGCATTTTGTCATCAAAGAGGTCTTCAGAAAATGGATTATCCACAGTGGTGGGTACACGAGTTGACATTTGGGCTGCTTCATGTTGGACGGATGCTGATGATGCTGATGACGACATTTGTGGCCGTGACTGCGAGGACGAGGAGGTAAGACTGCTAGATGCAGGTTGCATTAACCACTGAAGGACAGATTGGCGACAATGTTCGTTACTTAGATTCACAGGGCCCTGACCCAGCGATGACAGGCCTGACGGTCCTGCAACTGACGATCCGCTGGCATGCGTGTTGTCGCCAGCACTGGAAGGAGCACCTTCTCTCGTACCTCTACCTCCATGTGCTACCCCCCTCTTTGCTCGCTTACCACCTGCATTTCGCTCCATGTTCAGAAATATAAAAATTTGAGAAGGTATGGAATAGTTTTGGAAAGTCTCTTATTAAAAGACGGCAAATCACAGCTATTCTCAAATCCCTCTAATCAAAACAAAATTGCTGGATTCAAATTTAACTGCAAGGTGTCTATCAACAAATCTGGACTGGGCAAAAGTCAAAAAACACGTAACTGTTATGTTTTGATATAATAAACGGTATTTTTTGCACCTTTCAATTCACCTGTGGTGAATATAGAATTGCTGTTTTAAGATTTACGTAGATGCTGGCGTCAATGAACAGTGCTGGTGCGCAAAAGTCAAAAAACACGTAACTGTTATGTTTTGATATAATAATAAACGGTATTTTTTGCACCTTTCAATTCACCTGTGGTGAATATAGAATTGCTGTTTTAAGATTTACGTAGATGCTGCGTCAATGAACAGTGCTGGGTGCGCAAAAGTCAAAAAAACACGTAACTGTTATGTTTTTGATATAATAAACGGTCTTTTTTGCACCTTCAATTCACCTTTGGTGAATATAGAATTGCTGTTTTAAGATTTACGTAGATGCGCGTCAATGAACAGTGCTGGGTGCGCAAAAGTCAAAAAACACGTAACTGTTATGTTTTGATATAATAAACGGTATTTTTTGCACCTTTCAATTCACCTGTGGTGAATATAGAATTGCTGTTTTAAGATTTACGTAGATGCTGCGTCAATGAACAGTGCTGGGTGCGCAAAAGTCAAAAAACACGTAACTGTTATGTTTTGATATAATAAACGGTATTTTTTGCACCTTTCAATTCACCTGTGGTGAATATAGAATTGCTGTTTAAGATTTACGTAGATGCTGCGTCAATGAACAGTGCTGGGTGCGCAAAAGTCAAAAAACACGTAACTGTTATGTTTTGATATAATAAACGGTATTTTTTGCACCTTTCAATTCACCTGTGGTGAATATAGAATTGCTGTTTTAAGATTTACGTAGATGCTGCGTCAATGAACAGTGCTGGTGCGCAAAGTCAAAAAACACGTAACTGTGATGTTTTCGTACGATACACGGTATTTTGGCAACAAACAACCTGTGCTGACTACAAGATTGCTGGTTTGTAATTTAAGTGCAAGGTGGATATATCAACAGTCACAGGTGTAATGGTAAAATTGAACACCTATCTGAAATGTATACTGATAATAAAAGTGGAGTTTTGCAGCTAACAAAGAGACCTGCAGTTACTAGAAATGATGAATATAAGTTCAGGCTGCCCAATATCCAGGAATATTTCAATAGCAAACTGTTAATAATATAGATATTCCACTACAATGTCTACACTAAGTCTTGGTGAACTTTATCCAGTGTTCTTTATAGATAGAGCTTGTCTGTGTTCGCCCCCCCACCCCCCGCTCCCACCGCCGTGAATTTACAGCGGTAGATGCTGCTTTAAAATTCTCTTGCTAACGACATAAAATGTTCAAATCTCTAATCTAACTAAATTGGAAGATCACAGCTAATAGTAGAGGTTTCTCTGTGCAGAAATAGACTAATTTTGCTGAGCTGTTTGGCCACAGGCAGAGCGCAGGTCCTATCCCTATGAGACGCTGAGAGACACTGAGGCTGAAACAGGAAACGCTGTTCTATGTAAAACGAGGTCATGTGATTTTTCCAGCCAATCGCAACCATACACATCCCAGTCATGACGTCGCACACACATCTCACCCTGCTCTATTCTGTAATCTGATTTGCTGGCCGCCAAAATTACAGGAAGCGCCGAAAATGGCGCAATCTTAATAGATGATGCACAGATTTTAACCTTAATTATCGCATTATCTGGAAATTTCGATCACCATAAAAACATTGCCGATTTCAACTTTGTCGATAAAAATCGCTCAACACTACACAGCTAATGTTAACATAACATCACCTTACCGGTGGTTTTTGCCGTGGATTTGCGCAAAAAAACCCATGGTCGGTTTTCGGATTTACCGCCGGCACAGTACATTGACTGTACAGTAATCCAACGGGAATGTGACGGAAGATAGAAGAGGGCCAGCGGTTTAGAAATCTGACAGTAGAAAATCCGTGCTGTGTAGACTACAGCACGCATTTTCTATTGCGGTCTATGAGGCACTGGTTATAGTTGGATTTTTGGCTGTTTCTAAATATTAAATCCGTTGAAAATCTGACCAGAAACCAGTGCTGTGTAAACATAGCCTAAGACTTTTGTTTCTTGTTGCAATTTCAGTGTTGTACAGTTTATATATATAATGAACTCCAGAACCTCGTCCTGTTCTTATGTGAACACGTTTTGTTCAATCAACCATTAATGCTACTTAGTATAAATAATTTGGCTACACATCCTGATCCTGTACACATTGTGCTCTAGATATCAGTTTAACATACATTCATTTACAAAATTGTGAAATTATGAATATTTTCATATATCTGAAATGAGAAGTAAATGTTTCCTTTGATGACTTTATATAATTCCAATGCATTAATACATGCATTGTTATGTTTTCTTTTATCACACAGTAGCTCTGTGTTGTACTGAGAATCTCACTTACTGGATGACTAGTGATGTATAGATGCATACATAATGTTTAGCAGACAATAGGCTCCCTTCTCTTAAAATGTAACCAAATGTGATCCAGTACTAGGGTTCTAAAATCTGTTAACCCTCAAATATTGGCCTTTGGGGCTTATTTACACATATATATATATATATAACAGTGATTTGACACATAGTTAAATGGGTGTTCTCATCATGCTTAATAATTGCCCAGATCCTTCACATAGAGCTATCACTGGAAGAGAAGCAGAGACAAGCACTGGCAGCCTCACACAGCTCAGGGGAATGTAAGAGAAGACAATGAGCATACAGAGACGGCCAGCACCCAGCACAGAGAGCTCATGGAGTCAGTTTCACACAGCTCAGGGGCGAGTGAGCACAGAGAGTGCAGGACAGCCATTCACAACAAAGAGGGCATGGCCCGACCTGAGGCTACAGAATTAGCTCTAGACACAGAGTAGCTAACAGCTGCTATCTTAAATGATTTATGTAATACAAACAAATTGCAAAAGTCCTTATTTTTACTGTCCCCATCATTACAGATATGATCTTTGTAACGAGAAAACCCCTTTAACACTCTTGGGCATGGAGTTCACTAGAGCTTCACAGGCTGCCGCTGGAATCCTCTAAGGCCATGTTCACACGGCTTTTCCCGACAGATTTGTGAGCCGTATTGAGCTAACAAATCCGCTGTGAATAAGGGGCGGGGCAGGGCCGGAGCGCGGCGGGGGCGCCGCTCCCGGCCCCATAGACAATGCATTGTTTACGGCGCGTCCGCGCCCTAAATAATGTGCATGTCACTTTCTCCCCCTGCGGCGGATTCGCCGAGCGGGGAAGAGCGACGGATTCCACTGTTCTCTATGAGAGCAGTGGATTACCGTAATTGCTGCTGCGGATTGGCGCCGTACTGCAGCGCAAATCCGGCGCGCAGTACGGCGCCAATCCGCGGCAAAATACGCCGTGTGAACGAGGCCTTACACTCCTCCATGATGGAGCTAGTGGATGTTAGAGACCTTGCATTCCTCCAACTTCCATTTGAAGATGCCCCATGCATGCTCAATAGGGTTTAGTTGTAGAGACATGCTTGGCCAGTCCAGCATCTTTACCTTCATTTTCTTTAACAAGGCAGTGGTTATCTTGGAGGTGTGTCTGGGGTTGTTATCATGTTGGAATAATGCTATGCGGCCCAATTTCCAAAGAGAGGGAATACTTTATTGCTGCAGTTTGTCACCATACATGTTGGCATTCATAGTTCCCTCAATGAACTATAGCTCCCCACAGCTGGCAGCACTCCTGCAGCCCTAAACCATGACACTCCCACAACCATACTTAACTGTAGGCAAGACACACTTGTCTTTGTACTCCTTATCTGGTTGCTGTCACACAGACTTGACACCACCTGAACCAAATAAATTGATCTTGGTCTCATTAGACCACAGGACATGGTTCCAGTAATCCATGTTCTTAGTTTGCTTGTCTTCAGCAAACTGTTTGTGGGCTTTAGAAGAGGCTTCCTTCTGGGATGATAGCCATGTAGACCAATTTGATGCAGTATGCGGCATATGGTCTGAATATTGACAGGATGATCCTCCATCCCTTTAACCTCTGCAGCAATGCTGGCAGTACTCATGCATCTATTTTGAAAAGACAATCTCTGGATATGATGCTGAGCATGTGCACTCAACATCTTTGGTCGACCATGGCGAGGTCTGTTCTGAGTGGAACCTGTCTTGATAAACCGCTGTATGGTCTTGGCCATTGTGCTGTAGCTCAGTTTCAGGGTGTTGGCAACTTCTTATAGCCTAGGCCATCTTTAAATAGAGCAGCAATTCTTTTTTAAGATCCTCAGAGAGTTCTTTGCCATAAGGTGCGATGTTGAACGTTAAGTGACCAGTATGAGAGAGTGTGAGAGCCATAACACCAGATTTAACACACCTGCTCACCATTCACACCTGAGACCTTGTAACACTAATGAGTCACATGACACAGTTGAGGAAAAATGGCAAATTGAAATTGTTGGCTGTGTGTTGACTTATTTTGGGGGGACATCAAATTTACACTGTCATACAAGCTGTACACTGACTACTTTACACTATGTCAAAGTGTTACGGGTGTCCCCGCTGCCCCCATGTCTGGCCGCGGGCACACCTGCACCCCCGCTACGGCTCCGGCTGCGGGCGGGGCCGCTGCTCCGTCCCCACAGCTGGCAGCTCTCTGTTGGCACTTATCTCGCAACGCTCCTGTTCCGGTCCGGGCGCGCGCTTCTGTGACCGGCCGGGCGCGCAGTACTGCGACCAAACTTAAAGGGACAGCACGCCGATGATTGGTCTCATCGGGCGCTGATCTTATTAAAGCTCTGCCCCTTCCCAGTAACCTTGCAGAATCGATAGTGCTCTGTGCCTTGAGAGGAAGCGTTCCATATTGTGTCTTACGTTATCCTGTGTACCGTACCTACTGCCTCTGTCCCTCGACCACGAGCCTTTGCCGCCTCTCCTGACCTTCCGCCTGTCCCCGTCTACGAGCCTGCCTAACGATTCTGGACCACGCCACACCTCAGCTGCCACCACAAGCAAGTCCCGTTAGGGGTAGCATGGTAGTAATCTGCCGCAGCAAGTCCATCCTGCTTTGCGGCGGGGTCTGGTGAAAACCAGACTACTTAGACTCCGCTCCCTGGCGTGTCTCTACCATCGCTTGCAGTGGTCCAGAGGATCCACTACCACAGACCGGTACAGTTCGATTCGGCCATGGATCCCGCCAAGGTGCCTCTACCGAGCGTCTCTGACATCACCACCATCGTGGCCCAGCAATCGAAGCAGATCACGCAGCAAGCGCAACAGCTTAACCAGCTCTCTTCTATGATGCAGCAGCTCCTCGCCACTCAGCAGCAGCAGTTGGCTGCGGTGCCTCCCCCCGTGGCAGCCGTTTCGGGGATGTCCGCCGGTCCTAAACTCTGGTTGTCCATGCCGACGAAGTTTGATGGGGACCCAAAGGCCTGCAGGGGCTTCATCACCCAGTGCTCCCTCCACGTGGAACTTATGGCTGGTCAGTTCCCGTCAGAAAGGTCCAAAGTGGCCTTCGTGGTCAGTCTCCTCTCCGGAAAAGCCCTGGCCTGGGCGACTCCACTCTGGGCCTGAGGTGATCCGGTCACAGCTGATCTTGCGACATTCCTGCAGGAGTTCCGCAGGCTCTTCGAAGAGCCTGCCCACGCTTCATCTGCCGAGACCGCCTTACTGAACCTGTAGCAAGGGAACTCCTCCGTAGGTGACTACGCACACTCACCTCAGAATTGGCTTGGAACGATGCAGCATTATGCGCCACGTTCAAGAAGGGCCTCTCCAGCCAGATTAAGGATGCCCTCTCCACCCGGGACCCTCCGTCTTCATTAAGTGAGCTCATCCATCTGGCGACCCGGATTGAATTCTGTTTCTCGGAGAGACGTGAGGAGCTCCTTCAAGAGTGTGTACCAGTTCAAACACGTCATCTATCTCATCTTTGCGCCGGTGTTTCTTCGGCCTCCACTGCCTTCTTCCCAGCCAGCCATGTAAGAGGCCATGCAAGTGGACAGAGCCCACCTGACTCCGCAGGAACTTAACTGATTACGTGAGGAGAACCTATGCCTCTACTGCGGCAGCCCTGAACATCTCCTCAGGGCTCCATCCGCAACGTCTGGGAAACACGCGCACCTAGGCTTCGTGGGAGAGGCGTCTCTAGGTGTAAGCACAACCTCTCCCCGTCTCACTTTGCCGGGTCGGATCACTACCCATTCCGGAATTTCATTCCAAGTGGCTGCATTCCTGGACTCTGGATCAGCTGGGAATTTTATTGATGCAACCCTGGTGACTAAGTATCGCCTCCCGGTGGTTCGTCCCCCTGGTCATCTTGTCTGTCAGCGGCGAACTGTTGAGTGATTCTATCCTCTTTTGGACGGAACCGGTGTCTCTGCAAGTGAGAGCTCTACATAAAGAGAGGATCGTATTCTTCGTGCTATCCCGTTCTTCCTCAGCTATTCTCCTGGGGCTTCCATGGCTGCAACATCACGCCCTTATGCTTCACTGGAAGACGGGCGAAGTTCTGCGTTGGGGTCAAGACTGCCAGTCTCGCTGCTTAGTGGCACCTCGCCCGGTACACCCCACTCCTCCACAGCTATCTCCCAAAGCTCTTCCAGGTCTGTCGGCACAGTACCAGGACTTTCAGGATGTTTTCTCGGAGAAGTAAGCGGAAACTCTCCCGCCTCATCGTGCCTATGATTGTCCCATTGATCTACTGCCCGGGACTAGTTCTCCCCGAGGTAGGGTCTACCCTCTCTCTGTACCCAAGACCCAGCCTATGTCAACCTACATACAAGAAAATCTTCGTAAAGGCTTCATTCGCAAGTCCATCTCTCCTGCAGGCGCTGGTTTTTTCTTCGTGGAAAAGAAGGATGGGTCACTGCACACGTGCATCGATTACCGCGGACTGAACAAAATCACCATTAAAAACTGGTATCCTTTACCGTTAATTACCGAACTCTTTGACTGTCTCCAAGGGGCCAGAATCTTTTCCAAGTTGTATTTGTGGGGTGCCTACGACCTCATTTGGATCAGAGAGGGGGACGAGTGGAAAACGGCCTTTAACACTCGGGATGGGCACTTCGAATATCTGGTGATGCCCTTCGGCCTGTGCAACGCCCCCGCGGTTTTCCAGGAGTTCATTAATGATATTTTTAGAGATCTCCTGTATTCCTGCGTAGTAGTTTACCTGGACGATATTCTGATCTTTTCACCCGATCTGGAGTCCCACCAGTCCCATGTGCGTCAGGTTCTGAGGCGTCTGCGCAACAATCATCTCTACACCAAGCTAGAAAAATGCATTTTCCACCAGACCAGCCTCCTGTTTCTTGGCTACATTATCTCTGACAAGGGGCTACAGATGGATCCTGCCAAGCTGTCCGCCGTCCTGCAGTGGCCTCATCCTGTCGGTCTTCGGGCCATCCAACGCTTTTTGGGGTTTGCATACTATTACAGGCAGTTCATCCCTCACTTCTCAACATTGGTCGCCCCAATTGTGGCTCTAACCAGGAAGCATGCCAACCCCGACTATAGTCGCCAGCCGCCGAAGAGGCCTTCTCCAAGTTAAAGGCCGCCTTCATTTCTGCACCTGTTCTATCCCGTCCGGATACTGAGTGCCCCTTCTTGGAAGTCGACGCCTCTTCCGTGGGCGCTGGAGCAGTCCTCTCCCAGAAGGGCCCAAAGGGCAATATTCGGACCTGCGGGTTTTTATCTAAAACCTTTTCGCCCGCTGAGAGGAATTACACCATCGGGGATCGGGAGTTACTGGCCATTAAGCTTGCCTTGGAGGAATGGCACCACCTCCCGGAGGGTGCTCGGCATCCCATAAACATCTTCACCGATCACAAGAACCTCCTTTACCTCCAAACAGCGCAGTGGCTAAACCCGCGCCAAGCCAGGTGGTCACTGTTTTTTCCCGTTTCAATTTTGTTATCCACTTTCAACCGGCAAGGAAGAATGTCAAAGCTGATGCCCTCTCGTGCCTCTGATATTAGTAGAGAAGAGGAGATCAAGCCTCAGCACATTGTACCCCCAGAACGTCTGATATCCGTGGCCCCCGCAAATCTCCAACGTGCACCCCCGGGTAAGACCTACGTGCGCCCCGCACTTCGGAAAAGGGTGCTGAACTGGGGGCATTGTTCTCAAATTGCCGAACACCCAGGGGTTCGAAAGTCGTCTTCCCTGATTTCCCGTTTTTACTGGTGGCCGGGTCTAGCCAAAGACGTGAAGGAATTCGTGGAGGCCTGTACCACTTGTGCTCGCAACAAGTCCCCGCGCATCAAACCGGCAGGTCTGCTGCAGCCTCTGCCCGTTCCTAACAGTCCTTGGGTCCACATTGCCATGGACTTCATCACCGATCTGCCTCCCTCGGATGGAAATACAGTCATCTGGGTGGTCACTGACCGATTCTCTAAAATGGCCCACTTCGTCCCGCTGCCTGGTCTTCCTTTCGCTCCACGTCTGGCCAATCTCTTCTTCCAGCATATTTTCCAGTTGCATGGGCTTCCACAACACATCGTCTCAGACCGGGGGGGGTTCAGTTTGTTTCAAGATTTTGGTGAGGCCTGTGCTCGCAATTACAAGTCAAGCTGGACTTCTCTTCGGCTTACCACCCGCAATCCAATGGCCAGGTTGAAGCGGTGAATCAAGTCTTGGGTACCTATCTCCGCCACTTCACATCTGCTAGACAAGATGATTGGTCCAGTCTGTTGCCATGGGCGGAATTTTCATATAACTCCCTGGACTCTGAGTCCGCTGGGGCATCTCCCTTCTTCATCGTCTTTGGTCGGCATCCCCGCCCCCCCCTTCCACTGCCCTCTGCCTCCTCTGATGTCCCTGAGGTGGATAATCTGGTCCGTGACCTTTCTGCCATCTGGAAGGAGACACGCCAGTCCCTGCTTCAGGCCTCCGCCCGTATGAAGGTCCAGGCAGACAAGAAAAGAAGAACCCCTCTCTCCATTGTTCCTGGAGATAGGGTAGGGCTGTCCGCCAGATATGTCCACTTTAAAATCCCTAGCTACAAGCTGGGTCCTCGTTATTTAGGTCCCTATGAAGTCCTGAGGCGCATCAATCCGGTGGCCTACAAGCTCTGGCTCCCTCCTACTATGCAAATCCCAAACTCCTTCCACGTCTCCCTGCTGAAACCGGTCATCCATAACCGGTTCTCCCGTTCTGTTGTTCCCCCGTCTCCCGTAGCTGACTCCACCAATGTCTTTACCGTCAAGGAAATTTTGGCCATGAAGACGGTTAGGGGGAGACGGTTTTTCTTGGTAGATTGGAAGGGGTTTGGGCCAGAGGAGAGGTCACGGGAGCCGGAGGAGAACATCCTGGCCCGGATTCTTTTGTCTAGGTTTTTGCGGGCCGGGAGGAGGGGGAGGCCAAAGGCGGGGGGGGTACTGTAACGGGTGTCCCCACGGCCCCCGTGTCTGACCACGGGCACACCCGCATCCCCGCTGCAGCTCCGGCTGTGGGCAGTGCCACTGCTCCGTCCCCGCAGCTGTCAGCTCTCTGTCGGCACTTACCTCGCCACGCTCCTGTTCCAGTCCGGGCGCGCGCGGTACTGCGGCCAAATTTAAAGAGACAGCGCGCTGATGATTGGTCTCATCTGGCGCTGATCCTATTAAAGCCCTGCCCCTTCCCAGTAACCTTGCCGAATCGATAGTGCCCTGTGCCTTGAGAGGAAGCGTTCCATATTGTGTCTCACATTATCCTGTGTACCGTACCTACTGCCTCCGTCCCTCGACCACGAACCTTTGCCGCCTGTCATGACCTTCCGCCTGTCCCCGACTACGAGCCTGCCTAATGATTCTGTACCACGCCACACCTCAGCTGCCACCGCAAGCAAGTCCCATCAGGGGTAGTGACCTGGTAGTAATACGCCGCAGCAAGTCCATCCCGCTTTGCGGCGGGCTCTGGTGAAAACCTGACTTAGACTCCGCTCCCTGGCGTGACTAACACCATCGCTTGCAGTGGTCCAGAGGATCCACTACCACTTACCGTTACACAAAGTGTCTTATCTTGAGTGTTGTCACATGAAAAGATATAATACAATATTTACAAAAATGTGAGGGGTGTACTCACTTATGTGTGATACTGTATATATATTTCCATATGTTGGTTTTTAGAAAAATATGATGGGAAATAATATCCCATAAGGGTTTTACAAAATAAAATGGTCTATTTACACATTCTGGTAAACAAAATTTTGCAAAGGTTATTTAATTTCAAAGGAAAATAAAGTTTTTGGTTGAATAAAAATTAATAATGCAAGAGGTTTCTCATTTTAATAAAAACATTAAGTGGGTTTAATATTTTTCACATGATTGAAAATGGTTTGGCCATACATATATTGATATACAGCTCTGGAAAAAATTAAGAGACCATTGCAAAATTTTAAGTTTCTCTGATTTTTCTCTTCAGTGGTAATTTTTGGAGAAAAATGTACATTGTTATTTTATTATATAAACTACTGACAACATGTGTCTGAAATTCAAAGCAAAAAGTTTTGTATTAATTTGCAGTAAATGAGAAATCTTCAAAATAATAAAAAGAAGCAGTACTGTCAGACCTCAAATAAAGCAAAGAAAACAAGTTCATATTTATTTAGAAACAATAAGATTAATGTTTTAAGTCAGGAAGAGCTCAGAAATTAATATTTGGTGGAATACCCATTATTTTTTCATTCAAATTTCTTTTGGCCTATTCCTAGCACTTGTTTTGCCATCCAGCTTGTCCTATTGCAGGAGGATTGTGAAGACCACAGCAGTGTTTTTTATACTTTCCTTCATTAAATAAGATTTGGTTCAGGTGATCACTAATCAGAAGCAGATTAAGTAGAATGAGGTGGACTTTGGTTGGAATTCAACTGACACTGGAATGGACTGGCTGTCAGACATGTAGAGATGCTGATTTTTAGAAACTTCTGCAGTGGTCTCTTACTTTTTTCCAGAGCTGTCGATTGGATCTCTCAGATGGCAATCTTGAATGATGTGTTTAATTTGATGTTGTTTTCAAAGACCTAATGAATAAAATATGGCGACTTCTATTGCAGGTTAAGCAATAACAAAAAGAGTAATATCCAAACATAATTGCAGCGTGCTTGATGAATGTTATGAATATAATTTAACATTTAAATGAAAAAGACATACTGTATGATGTGCTGCTGTTGGTATGTAGGCTATTTGCTTACTACTGCAATAATATTTTTGAAAACTTTTCAGAGGGAATGGGGACATACTCTGTGCAGGTACTTTTAACATGCTTTCTTTATGTAATTTCACATTTTTTTTCAAAGGGTTGATCCCATCTTTAACACTTTTGCATTTACCCCTTGTCCATGTCTATGTTCTGGCTGCACAGGATGGAAATGTGGTTGTTTGTACAGTATGTGGCTTCATTCTTTTCTATTGGAGCTCCTAACACAGACACACACACTAATTCAGCTGTACTCAGAACTCAGATAGAACACAGTGGAGAAAGCTGCACATGAATGGTCACTTCTCAGTTTTTTATAGTCATGGCATAAAATGAGGACCTATTCTTGATAGGTGGAACCCACACTTACTAGGTATTAATGGCATATCCTGCTGACATGTCATACATAGGGGAATACCTCTTAAAATGTTTTTATTTCTTTTGTTAATTGATTTCTCACTTTATTTGACAATATAGTAGACCAAAAATTAGGTTGTCCTCCCTACACGTACCCAAGGAGGACATGGGAGATGAGCTGTTCAGTTTGTTTAAATTAAATTAAATTTCAGGGCATCTAAGACATAGCTATGTGAGTGGATTTCAGACTCCCCATTACTGAATACAGAACATCACGTAGTCTATTTTCTAATCGTATCAGCCTTGATGCTGTCTCTATTTATGTAGGTTGGCATGCATAATCCATAGCCTGTTTTGCATGTGTAATTGCTGAGATTCCCTTGTGGCAAAACCTAGCTCTCCCTAACTTATTTTATTTGCAAGAATTTCACTTCTGGTCTTACATAATGTGCACTAGAAATCCCAAGTGATTGATAAAAATGACATACTCCTCCCCACTAGGAATGTACAAAGATTGCATTAAAGATAGGAGACTATAGAAAATATTTTTCTTAAATTTATTAACGTTTTCAAGCAACGAACCATAAACTTTAAGACACGTGTTTTGCAATGATTAAAAGTCTCTCAGACGTAGAACGCTGTGGTATACTTATGGTTAGTTCATTGTAAAGACATCTGAAGGATTCATTCTTTTAATTTCTCCATTGTTGGGATGTCTTTACAATGGACTAACCATGAGTATGCCACAGCGTTCTATGTCTGAGAGACTTTTAATCATTGTAAAACGTGTCTTAATGTTTATGGACAGTTGCTTGAAAATGTTAATAAATGTAAGAAAAGTATTTTCTGTAGTCTATCATTTATGCATTAGATATAAGGAGCATTTGAGGTGGCTCCAATGCAGATTACTTGCTGTTGGTCACACGTTTAATTTGTGATAGTCGGAGATTACTAGTTACAAAGATTGCATTACACAGATGATTCACATTACTATGACCACCAGCTAATATCCTGAATAAAGGTATGTTCACACAATGGATTTGTGGGGCGTACTTTGGCGCATAATTGCGCTGCAATGTGCCCAAAGTACGTCTTGCAATACAACATGTCGCAAAATGCTGTGTGAGCATACCCTAATCGTCATATGCAGCGCCAACAGCAGCTAGATGGGCTCTGAATGACTCAATAAGATCCTGGTAGGTTGCCACAGAGCCATGCTGACTGCAGTACATCAAACAGCTGCTGGTGAGTGCCTGGTGGTGGATCCATAAAGAAAACACAATGATTAAGTTGTTCCCACAGATGCTCAGTTGGGTTCAAGACTGGGAAGCTAGGGGCTAATATAATACTTGGATGTCTCGGTCATGCTCTTTCAACCAATGTCAGACATTTCTAACTATCTCCTAGAAGATCCCATGCACCCCAGGGAAGACAATTGACATGTATGGGTTTAAATGATATGCAAGGATGGATTCATACCCAAATCGGCTGAGTGTGTGTAACGAGCGGCGCCGCAGACCGTTCCCCGGGCTGCGGGCGCGCTCGCTCCCCGGCCCCCTCTCGTGTGCCGCGGGCGAGTGGCGGCACGGTCCGTGTCCCGGTCCGTGGGCGCGCTCGTCCCGCGGTGCATAATAACTTACCCGACCCCGCTCCTGACTCCAGGCGCGCTCATCACGGCCGTCGGGCGCGCTCCCGTTCCCTAAGGCGCGCGCGCGCCAGTCTCCTTTCTCTTAAAGGGCCAGTGCGCCGGTAATTGGCTGGTTGCCGGTCACTGACCCTATATATTGGCTCCTCCTCCGGCAGCCCTCTGCCGGATCTTTAGTGCCTCCTGAGCCTTTAGAGAAAGCGTCTTGTTCCTTGTTTGCCTCTACCGTGTACCAGACCGTCTCGCTCCTGTTTCCTGACCACGAACCTCTGCCGCCTGTCCTGACCTATTGCCTGTCCCTGACTACGCCTCAGCCTCGCGATTCTGTACCACGCTTGTCCTTGGCTACCACCGCAAGCAAGTCCCGCCAGTGGAAACGACCTGGTAGTTCTCCGCCGCAGCAAGTCCATCCCGCTTTGCGGCGGGCTCTGGTGAAAACCGGGTTCTACTTAGATTCCGTTCCCTGGCGTGGGCTTCCACCATCGCTTGCGGTGGCCCAGCGGATCCACTACCACTGCCGTTACAGTGTGTCTTCCACATGGATGAATGGGCCCAGTGAATGCTGCAAACACATTCCCTAGACTATAATGGTGCAACCACCTGCGTGTGTTATACCAGCCAAAAACAGAGAACAAAAACCCTGCACCCACAGCGGGAAGAACACAAGCAGGTGGTTGCACCATCATAGTGATTACGGTGGCTCTTAAAAATGAAAGTTTAAAATTTCCAGTTCTCATCACTTCAAGCTGTTCCACCTGATGAGAAAAAAAATTAGTAAATTTTGTTTGAATTTTGGATAACATTTAGAGGTGGCCCCAAGGGTCTACGTTAGGGTGGCCCTTAGCACAAGGTAAAAAAAATGAGAGTGGTTCATTCAAATGTCTCACCCTCTGAAGTTGTTCCACTTATGAAGATGAGAATTTGTGTGAAGTGTTTTTGATTTGCACAGCATTTACAGGTGGCTCTAGTATTTAAAAAAAAAAATGTGAATTAGTTCCACTAAATCCACTAAGGGCCATTGGACTAAATGCTGTCCATTTGCAAAAACAATTCACACAAATTCTCCTCTTCATAAGTGGAACAACTTCAGAGGATGAGACATTTGAATTGACCACTCTAATTTTTTCACTTTGTGCTAAGGGCTGCCCTACTGGTGATGCCAGTGTTATGGTCTGGGGGGAATGTTATTGTGGCATTCTCTGGGCCCACTCATCCATGTGGAAGGCAAACTCAACTAATTTAGGCAAGAATACATCCTCACAGATCATGCACACTCATGCATTGGTTTGTCATCGCTGGGGTCGATGGGATCTTCCAGCAAGACCATGTGACATATCCGACATTGGTTAGAAGAGCATAACCAAGACTTCTAAGTACTACCCTGGAACCCTAATTCCCCAGACTTGAACCAAACTGAGCTCCAGATAACTGACAACCTGCCAGGACTTTATTGAGTCACTCCCAGTCGGTCTAGCAGTGGTTACTCTGGATATTAGCTGGTGGTCATAAAAAAGTGACTTAACTGTGTAAATGGCACATGGTAGGCTAGGTGCCCTGATCCTGTACCAGAGGTTCTTATTACTAACTCCAGAGTTTCTACATTCCTTTAACTGAGCTTTATAAATAGGGCCTCTTCTCTCTTCATTGTACACAGCCCGATTGGACAAACCATCAGCAGATTTGGCTTCCAGTACCATCTCTATGCTGATGACACTCAATTGTACACCTCTTCCCAAGACCTCACTCCTGCCCTGTTACAAAACACCAGTGACTGTCTGTCCGCTGTCTCTGACATCATGTCCTCTCTATATCTGAAACTAAACCTCACTAAAACTGAACTTCTTATCTTTCCGCCATCTAGTTAACCCCCCACCCCTCTGCTATTTCTGTTTCAGTATGCGGTACCACCATTATTTCTAGGCAGCAGGCCCACTACCTGAGGGTTATACTAGATTCTGATCTGACCTTCACCCCATATATCCAATCCCTTGCTCGCTCCTGTCACCTGCACCTCGAAAACATCTCCAGAATCCGTCCTTTTCTCACTGTGGAAACAACTCAAACTCTCATTGTGGCCCTTATTCTTTCTTGTCTTGACTAGTGTAACTCCTTACTAACCCGTCTCCCTCTGTGCAAACTTTCCCCTCTTCAATCTGTACTGAATGCAGCAGCCAGGCTTGTCTTTCTTTCCAGCCGCTATACTAATGCCTCTACCCTGTGTCAGTCTCTGCACTGGTTGCCCATTCAGTACAGAATACAGTATAAACTCATCACTCTCACCCATAAAGCTCTCCACAGCGCTGCTCCTCCCTACATCTCCTCCCTCATCTCTATCTACCACCCGACCCGCTCTCCGCTCTGCTGCTGATATCAGGTTACGCTACTCAATCATCTGAACCTCCAATGCCCGTCTCCAAGACTTCACACGTGCTGCACCAGTTCTCTGGAACATGCTACTGTGGACGATCAGGCACATTCACAACCCTAATAGTTTTAAGAGGGCCCTGAGAACACATCTTCTCAGCCTGGCCTACCAAGATCCCTAACTGCTATCACACACATTTGTCACTCCCTTCACTAGGGCACTCACAGGCACTTATAGATGTAGGTGTACTATTTATGAAACATGGCTGGACCTTTGTAAACTTTGCACTTCTCACCGTTTGTTTCCCCCATACACCCTAATGGATTGTAAGCTCTCACGAGCAGGGCCCTCACACCTTGTGTCTCATCTGTAAGTTCTTTTAATGTGTAATGTCTGTACGTTTACCCTTGAATTTGTAAAGTGCTGTGGAATATGTTGGCGCTATATAAAAAGAGATTATTATTATTATTTATAAATAGTCGTGGTATGAGGTATTACTTTTTTGCTCCTCAGTCATTTATTTCTAAGGCAGGATGGTATCTCAGAAATCACACATCAGTGTTTTCTATTTTCTTCCTCTCTGACATGAAGATTTCTTCTACATAGTGACACATGGGAAGTATAACTACAGGCAAGGATTTGACTTACTAGCAGTTTAATCAGATAGACAGACTTTTGCTACTAGCATTTAGGATTAAACCATACTGTTCAGAATTCACACCAATCTTTCACTCATTTTGCTAATGAAGTCTTTGGGTCTTGGACTTTTTAATTAAATAACTGCTGTTAAAAAAATTATAGTTTTATTATTCATTGTAAAACTGAAATTACTGAAAATATAGATGACCTTGTGCATAGATTAATTATGCATTGGAAAACATAATGGCTGCATACATTGCAGAGCAAAGTTACAACCAAAAAATATGATATAAATGTTTGCTGATCACAGGAGTAATTCTCCTATTGCGCATGACCATGACATAACCTGTGACAGAAGTAGAAATATCTATATAACACTGATTTTTTTCATGTATTGTTGCTACTGTTACATGTATTTGTGTAATGCTTTTAGTATGGATAGAAGTATTTGTAAGTGTGGTGTATGCTTTTAAAGTATTGTAATCATTTGTAGTTAAGGCTTATCAGTATGATTTATAGCATGCTTGAAAAGGAGGTGTGGTTCCCCTGAAACATCACAACATGCTGCTTGTCAGACTACAAGAAACGTTCCTTATATCAGATACATGAACTCTGCTACTATTTGAAAAGGGACTCAAGCTTTTTGAAGAGGCGGAATCTGCCCTGATGAACGAACATCACGGGTTTTTGTATTAAACTGAAAGCTAAGTTTAAGGCTATGTCTACACTGCAGTGGACAAAAAAACGACGTTCATGAAACTGAGTTTTCTGTCCACTGCCTGTCAAAAGCAGCTGAAAAAACGTCAGTTTTTTGGCGCGTTTTTCATTTTTTGCAGCGTTTTTTGCAGCGTTTTTTGGAGCGTTTTTTGGAGCGTTTTTTGAAGCGTTTTTTGGAGCGTCTTTGCTCTGCTTTGTAATGTATGCACAAATTAAGCCATTGGATGTAAGCTACATCCTACAGGTGGAGTTAACATGTTAAGTAGTCACTTCCTTTAGATCACTGTAGCCATTTTGAGCATTGTCTTTGTGTGCTGGTGCGTGCTACTACTTTATTAAATTTTGCCCCAGACTCTTGCAACAAAATCCACAAAAACCCACATTATCTTTCCATACAGCAAGATAACTGTATTAGCGTCAAAATCTGTAAAGAAAAGGATTTTAGCGGCAAAATCCCCCCAAAAAACGCATTATTGCGCCAAATTCCGTAAAAAAAACAATTTTTAGTGTCAGAAGCGAGATCACTTTATTAGCGGCAAAATCTGTAAAGATATGGATTTTAGCACCAAAATCCGTGAAAAAACATAATCTGGCGCCGAAATCCATTAAAAACATATTTCTTTGCGTCAAAAGCTAGATTGCTTTATTACCGCCAAAATCTGTAAAGATGCGGATTTTAGCCCCAAAATCCATCAAAAAACGGATTTTGGCACCGAAATCCGTAAAAAACATTTTTTGCTGTCAGAAGCGAGATAACTTTATTAGCGCCAAAATATGTTCAGTAAAGGATTTTAAGGCCAAAATACGTAAAAAATGGATTCTGGTGCTAAAATCCATTAAAAAAAACTTGTTTTTAGCGCCAGAAGCGAGATAATTTTATTAGCGCAAAAATATGTTCAGTAAAGGACTTTAGTGCCAAAATCCGTAAAAAAGACAGATTCTGGCGCCAAAATTCGTAAAAAACTTATTTTTAGCGCCAGAAGCGAGATAACTTTATTAGCGCCAAAATATGTTAAGAAAAGGATTTTAGCACCAAAATCCGTAAAAAAACGGATTCTGGCGCCAAAATCCGTAAAAAACCATATTTTTTGCATCAGAAGCGAGAACTTTATTAGCGCCAAAATATGTTAAAAAAAGGATTTTAGCACCAAAATCCGTAAAAAAAATGGATTCTGACGCCAAAATCCATAACAAACGTATTTTTAGAGAAAAATATATGATTTGTGCAAAAATCGTTAGCGGCCAAAGCATGATCATTTTATTACAAGAGGTACAAAATAGGACACATCAGACACTTCTATGTAAATTTGATAAGATATAACCTTTGTTAACACCCACTATAGGTGGGACTTGGGTCTCCTGGGAGGGTGTTCATGGAAAAATCGCGGCAAAAAAACGCTGCGAAAACGCGCCAACACGGCGCCAAAAGACGGCCGGCGCTTTCCATAGACTCCTGTAGTAAATTTTCTGCCCGGCTCTGGCGTTTTTTAGAGCATGTTGCAAAATACGACCAGTAAAAAAAACGAGCAGATAAAAGAAGCTCAGTACAATAGAGTCTATGGGAGATGATTACAGTCGCTTTTCCAGCGTTTTTAGAAAACAAAAAACGCTGAAAAAACTGACTTTTTTTGTGCATTGTAGACATAGCCTAAATATTTACAAAGTGAATTTTTGATACAAGCAAGACTGCTGTTAAATATTTACACAAATAAGTGACATTGTTGTGTAACTTTTGGGAAAATTATTTACACAGCAGTGTTTTGATATATTTGGAAGTAAAGCAGTCTGCCAAAATAGAACTGTATGGAGGTAATATAGAGAGAGGGAGAGGAAAAAGTCATCTAGTGGCCGATAGAAATAAGCAAAATAAAAGAAACCTGAGACAGGAGTGGAACAACAGTTTTCTCCATGATGTTGTGAGCAACCTCCATCAGCTTCATTGTTTATACACTGTCCAAAAACAAGTCAGTCTACGGACAATTTGGGGGAGCTATGAACTCTATTGACAGAATCACAGATGAAGAGAAAACATTCAACAAACTGGAATATAATGGGTGAAATAACTCTTGAACATGTCACCAAGTATGTTAGAAAATATATTTCTAAAGATGCTACTGGCATGTAATTCTCACCAAATGTTGGGAACAATCCAGTGTTGTCGCTACAAATCCGCGACTCACTCCTCATTGTGTGGTTTCCAAATTTGTGCACATGTCAACGAAGATTGACGACTAACATCAAGTAATATTAAAAGCAAATGTCATTATTTTCAAAGTTCTATTAATACTTCTCTATAGGGCTGTATTATAGGAGTATACAAGTACAACACCCCATATTTATCATTTTACAACCACTTCCCTCTTTTCAGCTAAAAGCATGTCTAATGCCATTCTATTTTGGAAAGTCATGGATGAAGTGGGTCCGATCTGTTCAACAATTCCACTGACCGCATCCCTAGTGTAGTTATAAAACCTCTGTTCATTTATGGTACATATAGTTTAACCAAGAAACATTTTTATTGATTGTGACTTGAGGGAGATTAGACTCAAAACCTGCTGCTAACCCGCACAATTGTCAGAATGGGAGAAATTATATCCAGGCCAAGATATATCACATAAAATTCTCCAAGGTTGGGCAGCTATACACAAATACGTAGTGAACGAAAAATGGAGGGATGCTTTTTCAGATTTGCCCATTCAGCTATCTTTGGGTTTAATATTCCCCCTCATCTGTCTTGTCCTAACCGTCTTATGGCGTGCCCAAAATGTGGAAACCTGCTTACCACTTTCTTACATAGTATGTGGATATGTTCACAAATCTCCATTTTTGGGATAGTTTGGTTACTTTATTAACCAAAAAGGTCAAGTTGGGCCCATTGACCCAGTTAATTTTTATTTTAAAATATCCCTCATGATTTAAAAAACCCCAACCAGGAGGGCTATTTTTCTTTAGTGCAAAAGCTTGTCTTGTCAAAGTGGTAAAACCCAGTGTATCACCTATCCAAGAGGGATTCAGGGGGTTAAACATTTTTTTAAAAATGGATAATTTAGACTCATCAAACCCAAAGGGGCCCCAGACTCAAATTTTTCACAAATGGGAGTTTTTTTTATTTCAAATTGTTTCTCCCACTATAAAAAACAGGTAATGCAAACCCTTTTAAATACCCTGTACTGTCCTCACAACGGGCACGACCTGGGTTTTAATGTTGATCACCCCAGGGCGGCTGCTATACACAAAATTTTGGTCTTGGGCCGCTTGTGAAAGATAACTCTGTCTATAAAAAGTGTTGTTTTCATCATGTATTATATCTTTCCGAATTTTTTGGGGGGATCGCGCGGCATTGAACCTGGGCTAGAATCGCCCCCTTTTGTATTTTTTTTTCCTGGCTTTTATTCCAAAAACTTTCACAGTTAAAACACATAAAAAGGCCTCTTTCACACGTTTATTTTCCACGGTTCGCCGTCTGCGCCCGGTTTTTGCGCTTCAGACCCGCCAACCCTCGGGTCTTACGGTAAATCCATGCCTCAAGAGAACTGGATTCCGTCCTCCCCCCCCGCTCGGGGAATCCCCGCGGGGGAAAATGACATGCACTTTATTTACGGGCGTACGCGCCGAATAAATGCATTTTTAAAGGGGCCCCGGTAGCGGCGCCCCGGCCGCGTCGGCCCCGCCCCCGCCCGCCCCTTATTCACGAGGATTGTGAGCGACAAATGCGTGGGGAAAACCTGTGAACACGGCTTTAGTGTTATTGTTTGTTAATAGTATTATTATTGTTATTATTATTAAATTTTTCAGCAGAAGACTATTTATGCTGATAAAACCTGTCAATAAGAGCTATCCATTTTATGGGGCCTTTTGGGTCCACTATTTTATCAGAACTCATGGCAATTACTTGGCTTTTTTGTAATAGAGCTTTATATTTAAATATTTTTTTCCCCAATTTTTCTTTTTGTATTTTTGCGCAGCAGTAATTGTAAATAAAAACAGCATTTTGCAATATAGCTGTTAGGCTTAACTACCGTATATGGCTTCTACTCTATATTGTTTTTTGTTTTTTCTTGGGTTTTCTTACATGTAATTTTAAAAACCTTTAATAAAAATTATGTTTAAAAAAAACCATGCCTCTATCTCATTATGGACTGTAACTTCATCTGGGACTCCTCATGACACTGTAATGGCATTTATATAACATGGGGGGGTCAAAGAATGTTTCAGATGGCTATCTTTCTTTTCTGCAATACACACCCATTTTAACAATTTTGCCAGTATCGGAGAAAGACAGTATTTGAGAAGGCATACTTTTCTTAAAGGGGAAAATTTTCCAATCTGTGGATTATTTGTCTATCAGCACAATTCAACTAGATATCAGCTCTTGATATGACATGACTATGTAAGAGAGAGAAAATAAGGTTCTGAGGAACTGTCTTTAAAGTGACCATAGGTTTACGAAAAATACCCAAATTTGTGCAATTTCCATGATTGGAAAAAGAAGTATAGTTCAGGACAATGACTACATCATAAAAAAAATTTGGGGGTTTGTTGAGTGAAAGGTGTGAATACCAGGGGCTAACACCGGGGTACAGAGTACAATTGCCCCGGGGCCCGTGCACTTGGGGGGCCTCGCCCCGTGAGAGCTGCTACCGGTCCCGCTACCCCGTAACCGCCCCTGGGCCCCCCGGGAGTGAAAAAACAGTTCACTGCGGCGGGCGGGGGCTGAACCCCCGGCCATCCCCCCGCTAGCCCGGGGCCCCTCCGGCCTGACGTTCAAAGGCACACTCCCCCGGAAATAGCAAAAAGGAGCGACGATCTCCCTCGCTACTTCCCCCCGGCTCTCTGTGATACGTGATGGGCCGTGATACTCCCCGCGCCCCCCGCGCTGAGCAGAGGGGCTGGAGCGTGGAAAATCGGGGAGTGGGAGTGGGAAATTTAAAGGATTTCTTTTTTTACCTGCCCCAAGCCTGCCTGAAAGATGGGGGGAATCGATTCTAACGAAGGGGAAATTCTTTTAGAATTTAGGAAAATTTGGTTGGGAAACGAAGTCGAACTTTGGGTACTTGGGGGGAACGAAGGGTGCTTTTGTTTTGAAAAAATGGCTGCGAGCACGGGCGCTACGGGGGGCAAAGCCTCGGGGAGAAGGGGGCTACCTGCAGACATGTGCAGAGATAAACCAATCAGGCCCGGGGGATTCTGTGAGTCACCCACTTAAAGTCCGGGCGCGACCCCGGGAGCTCACATCCTCTCACTGTGCCATGGGGAAAGGTGCTGCCGGCGATACTCTTACGAAGAACGTTTTTTATACAGCGTTTTTTGGGGGTGTCCCAGCTTGTCTCAGAACTGTTCTCTTAATGTTCTTTTTCTATTTTTTGGGATTGGACTAAAATCCAGTTGCGCCCACTGCAGTGCATATAATTAAATATCCAAGGGGGATCTAAGCAGTTCTGTTGTTTTCATTTAAAGAAACAGCTTTTTTTTAAATAAAAATACCATTCATTTTTGGCCTAATTCTATTGCGCTTTTTACATCCGGGGTTTTAATTACAACTGTATCTTTTGTTGTGTGGCTAAAAAAACACGCAATTGTAACACGCACAAAGCTACTTTTTGTGCGGCCCTAAATTTCTTGGCGCTTTACATCCGGGGGGTTAATTAAGCGTTGTTTTGCTGGGGTGTGCCCCAAAGAAACCGTCTTTTTCAATGCCAAAATATAAATTTTTCCTGTAGCCAATTCAAAAGCAAAGGGTTTAATTTACAACTGTATCTTTTGTTGGGGGCGTAAAAAACAGCAATTTTGAACCCTAAAAGCTACTATTTTGTGGGGCTCAATTTTTTTGGGGCGAATTACATCCGGGGTTTTAATTAACGTTTTTTTGCTGGTGTGCTGCCCCCAAAAACCGTCTTTTTCAACCCCAAAAATATAAAATTTTTTTCCTGTCCTAATTCACAGAAAAGGGGTTAATTAAACTGTATCTCTTTTGTGTGGCATAGAAAACAGCAATTGTAACACGCTACAAAAGCTACTAGTTTGTGCGCTCAATTCTTTGGCGCAATTTCATCCAGGGGTTAATCAGCGTTGTTTTGCGGTGGCTGCCCCCAAGAAACCGTTTTTTCAACCCCAAAATTTTTAACTTTTTCCTGTAGCCTAATTCAGTTCGAAGGTTAATTAAGCCTTTTTGGGCTTTTACATTTGAAAACACAAGTTTTTTAAACGACACATACAAGAAATTTTTTTCCGGGCCTTTGTGGGGCGCAATTTATACCCAAAGGGGTTCCCAAAGCTGTTACTGGGTTCTTTGGAGTCAAAACGGGGGTAATTTATCTATACAGATTATCACAAAATGTCTGTACATTTTAGAACAAACAGTATGCAAAGAGGGTGGCGGCCGCACCTGCGAGTGCGTGGCAAAAACTTTCCCCTAAACAGGCCCAGGGAACCCCCCCCCAAAAGGGGACGTCGCAGGGGGGGACTCGGTGGGGCCCAACTCCCGCTGTCATCAGCGGCCGTGTGTTTTTCAGAAACCCCAAAGGGGTTCTTGATTGGTTTTAGGTCATCCTTTTCCCCAGATGAATCTGACAACCCCCAGCCAAGAGTCGGGGGAACCTCAACACAACCTTTAGTTAAA
This sequence comes from Phyllomedusa bahiana, assembly GCA_025379985.1. Taxonomy (NCBI): domain Eukaryota; kingdom Metazoa; phylum Chordata; class Amphibia; order Anura; family Hylidae; genus Phyllomedusa; species Phyllomedusa bahiana. Next base: position 140,182 of record JAODAL010003655.1, read on the forward strand.
ATGGCCCGGGAGCGGGTCAGGGGCCTCACCTGTTTTTCACCCCGCCTTTGTCCATCGTTTTCCCTCACCCAGAGATCTACTTTGGTCTGGGTCACGCCACTATATAGCGAGGATGAACAATTTGAGGAGGCAGTAGCAGCACTTGGCAGCGAAAAAGGGGGCCAAATATCGCCTGTTTTGCGTAGGGGAAAAGTATAGATGTTTAAGGGGCATGGGAGGTCATGTTGTGGAGGTCAGCCTCGGCATACCAAACCGGTATGAGGACGCATGACGATGAAACACAATTGTGATGATGTAGCCGAGCATTTGGGGACCCGGGTGAGAAAGGGGTTCATCATCGTCGGAAAAGAGGGCGCAGCTTGCGGTCAGGGCGCGCACCCACAAGTGGGTCGTGTGGCAGTGAGTCGCAGGATAGCAGCAGTGTGGGGCCCGGGGAGCCAAGGGGCCAGGGGGTAAAACACCCCTTCGCGGGCCCAAGAAAGTGCCACGGGGCTCAGCGAGGCAGCGGCGGCAGTGTCACCAGTGGGAGCTTTGGGCGGTAAAATCCGATAGGGGCGGTGTGGCATTTTTTGCTAAAAACCCCGGGGAGGAGCCGAATAGGGGTTATGTAAATTGTGGGAAAAGGAAGCGTGGCCAGGGGGCTAAGTTGGCACAACGGCCCTGGTTTTGGGTTGGTGGTGGGGGTGGTGTTTTTGGTGGTCCATCCTCCGCCGCAGCAACAGCAGCAGCAGCAGGCCCGTGGCAGGGGATGCCATTGCAGCCAGTAAGGCTCCACCCCTCTGCAGAAGGGGGCTGTTTCTCTTTGACATCATTCCCGGGCCAGATGCTCCTGCTCCTCGCTACTCATGGCGCCGCAGTCTTCAGCAGGCGTTGCAAAAAAGACAAACGATCTCCCAAACCCCCTAAGGGCAGGCTACCCTGCTCCGTCCCGTTTTTTGGTACGCCGTCCCTCCCTTCCAAAGTGGGCTCTGCAAACCTTCAGAGAAAATGGGTTGTGCCAAAGGGCCGGGGGAAGGGATTCCAAGCCCGTAATTTCTTTTCCAAAAAGGCTGTACCAGACTCAAAATATTAGAACAGAAGGGGGGTCAGTCCCTTTAGCTTATCGGTTTTTTCCAAGGGCCACAGGGGGGCGTCTGGCGCGTAACTAGGTCAGGGCCTACATGTTTTACGACCCATGGTTGAATACTTCCAGCCCGGCACCCAACAACTTGGACAAGACGCCGCTTTCTCCTCCACGTTTTTCAAAAGCTGCACCTGCGCCAATGCTGCCTCCTCCTCCCCCCCACCACCACCATCTCGCCTCCACAAGTACTGCTCCATCATAACCAAAATGTGTAGGGCACAGCGGGCAGCATCTACACTGGCTTTCCTCGGCGATGAAGTCACACAGGGGAGGAACTGCTCCCGTAGCAGCAAAAATTTTATGGTGGCTTTCTCCGCGCCAATGCAAATCGGAACCAAGGTGACGGACAAGGAGGAACATGGGTCCGCGCTGACCCAGGAGGGATGGGCCATGCGCCCCGGTTGGGGCACGTTTCAAACTGGGGTTTTGAAAAGGTTCCCGAAGTCTTCATGATCTTTAGAAAATTGAAAATGGGCCCGGGAAAAATTTCATGACTTTATCCATTCGACAAAGCCGGAAAACCCCCTCGAGTTTTCAGCGGGAAAAACGGCCTCCCCAACACACTCTGATATGCGATGTTTCCACCCCGGGGTTCCCCTGACATTTTGGACCGCGGGTTAAAAAGAAAAGGGCCCTTAATGATTTTTTTTATGATCCGGCAACGAAGTACTCCCCCGTGTAACTTTGATGTCGCCAAGGCAGCCTGCGTGACACCTCCCCTTTTTTGAGGGCCCTTCGAGGAGCAGTTTTTTGTCAGTCCCGGATACGGGTGAATAACTTTATTCCCCTGTTAAGTCCGGAACAGTGCGAAAATCTTTCTGGCGGGGACTGGGGCGTGGGGACTACATTCCCTGGCCACATGATCCGGGGGGGACTGAAATGGAGGGGGGAGGAGGGCATTGGAGCAGAAACATTGTCTGGTGAAAAGTGGGTTTTCTACCCCGGTGACAAGAGAGGAGGACAGGAGCGCTGGAGGAGGTGGATGGGGAGGGAAAAGAGGGAATGACCCCCAAGCACCGGGCCTTAAAGTGAAAATGGAGGGAGGGAGCCCCCCCGGATCACTTTCAGATGGCCCCCACATTTATTTTCCGGCATGACGCCGAATAGTCACACCGGGAGGGGATACTTCGGGTCTTCACCAGGATTTTCCCCACACCAAGCCTTTGGCGTCAGCTGGGTTCAAACTTTTGCCTCAGCCCCTATTCTGATGCCCCACCCCCCCTGAGCCCCACACTGTGACAGTTTCTCCATCTGCCTACCACCATCTTTACCAGGGAAGGTATTGCCACCCACCCAACCTCTGTCATTGTGCCACTCTTAGACCTCTGTGCTGCTGCTGTTGCCGTGACACCCCACGGGCCCTTGTGCCACTGTCTGCCTCATGCGCTGCTGGGCTGCTGCCATGTACTCAACACTGTGTCATTGTGCCATTGCCTGACCTCATGCTGCTGCCGCCGGGACCTCCGCCCAGTCATTGGCCACTCTTTGGGTTTCCCCGGTTTTTCCACCTCCAGAATGTCATTGTGCCCCTGCCTATCTCAGCTGCTGCCCGGACCCTCCACACTGTGTGATTGTGCCACTCTGTGGCCTAAAACTGTTTTTGCCCCCTCCAAAATCTTGTGCCACTGCCTGATCCATGCTGCTGCTGTCATGACCTCCACACTGTATCATTGTGCCACTCTGTGGGCCCAATACTGTTTACCCCCCCAAATGTCATTGTGCCCCCTGCCCGATCTCATACTCTGCCCCCCGTGACCTCCCACGTGTGATTGTGCCACCTTGGCCTAAACGTTTTGCTGCCCCCAGAATTCATTTTGCCACTGCCTGATCTCATGCTGCGCTGTCGGACCTCCACACGTATCATTGTCCCCTTTGGCCTAAAACTGTTTTGCCGCCTCCCAAAATTCATTGTGCCACTGCCTGATCTCATGCTGCTGCGTCGTGACCTCCCCACTTTCATTGGCCCACTCTGTGGCCCCTTTTCTTTTTTTGCCGCCTCCGAATGCATTTTTGCACTGCCTGACCTCAACTGCTGCCGCCCTGACCCCCACACTGTGTATTGTCACCTGGGCCTAATACTGTTTTTGCCGCCTCCAGAATGTCATTGTGCCACTGCCCATCTCATACGCCCCGCCGTGATCTCCACCCTTTTGATTGTGGGACTCTGGCCTAAACTGTTTTTCCCCCTCCAAATGTCATTTTCCACGCCTGATCCATACTGCTGCCGCCCTGACCTCCACATGGGTCTGCCCCCTGTGGGCCCAATACTGTTTTGCCGCCTCCAGAATGTCTTTTTGGCTCTGCCTGTTCATGCGCTGCTGTCGTACCTCCCCCGTTCATTTTGCCACTCTGTGGCCTAATACTGTTTTTTTCCGCCCCAAAATGCATTGTGCCCCTGCCTGATTCATGCTGTTTTCTTTTGTGACCTCCACACTGTATCATTGTGCCCCCTTTTGGGGCCTAATACTGTTTTGCCGCCTCCAGAATGTCTTGTCCCCTGGCCCGATCTCAGCTGGCCTGTTTTGTGACCCCCACTGTATCATTGTGCCACTTGTGGCCTAATATGTTTTGCCGCCCCAGAAAGTCATTTGCCCCTTCCTGACCTCATACTGCTGCCGCCGTGACCTCCGCTCTCAGCTTGTCCACTCTGTGGTTCCTCGTGTTTTTCCACCTCCCAAAAGTCATTGTCACTGCCTGCTCTGCTGCTGTGGCTGCCCCGTCACCCCACATCGTCAAAATGTTGCCACCTGAGCTCCTTTTTGTTCCGCTTTCGCTGGTGACTTTACAGCTAATTCCCCCCTAGTTTTTTGGTCATTTTTGGCCCTCTTTAAATGCCCAGGGGAAATTTTAAGTGAAGCGATTTTAAGAGCGGGGGCAGTCATCTGTGTGTCATTTCTAAAAAACAACATTGTATGAAACCAAACCAAGTCCCTCTCTATTTAAGCATGGCAAAGTTCACACACCCTGCAGCTTTTGCACCCGGAAAACTGCTTTTTTAACGCGATTGTGCTGAAGTAATTCGGAACGAAAAAATTTGTCGAAAATTCGGGAAATGACCGAATCGAATTTTTGAGAAATTGCCCTTTTTACCTGCCGTTACCCTTAAGCCGCTTTTAACCCCCCAGCCTGCCTATACACCCCCCTTCCTGCCTGTATACCCCCCTGACTGCCTGTATACCCCCTTCCTGCCTGCATCCCCCCCCGCCTGCCTAATACCCCCCCGAGCCCTTTTTACCCCCTGACTGCCGTACCCCCCAACCTGCCTATTTAACCCCCTGATTTCCCTGTATACCCCCAAGCCCGCCTATATACCCCCCTATGCCTATATACCCCCTGACTGCCCCAACCCCCAAGCCTGCCTATATACCCCATCCCCCATATACCCCCTGATCCCGATACCCCCCCGCTGCCTATATACCCCCCCAAACCTGTCATATAAAACCCCAAAACTGCCTAAACCGCCCCCACTGCCCGTATACCCCCCGATGCCTGTATCCCCCCAAACCGCCTATATACCCCCCTAATCCTATATACCCCCCTGACTGCCTGTATACCCCAAGCCTGCCTATATACCCCCCCCGCATGCCTGTTACCCCCCGCCCTTTTAAACCGCTAAACCTGTCTATAAACCCAAGCCTGTCTATATACCCCCCCCACTGCTAATACCCCCGCCCCAATATATCCCCCTGCCTGCCTTAATTTCCCCCCTGCCCCATATACCCCTGCTGCCTAATACCCATAAGACTGCTATAACACCCAACCTCCTAATATGCCAAAACCCCGCCTAATCCCCCTAAAACCTTATATCCCCCCCCGACTGCCTGTAACCCCTAAGCCTGCCTATATACCCCTAACCGCCCATATACCCCCCAAGCCTCCCACATAGCCCCCCATTATGCCCAATACCCCCCAGCCTGCCTGCATAGCCCCCCAGCCTGCCTGCATAGCCCTCCAGCCTGCCTTTATACCCCCAGCCTGCCTTTATACCCCCCCCAAGCCTGCCTATGTAGTCTCCTAAAGCCTGCCTATATAGCTCTGTCTGCCTGCCTGAATAGCCCTATAGCCCCCGTGAAGCCTGTCTGCCTGTATAGCCCCAATAGCCCCCTAAAGCTTGCCTACCTATATAGCTCCCGAAGCCTGCCGGTCTATTTATATGGGGCCCTTTTAGCTACCTAAACCCTACCTATATGGCCCCTATAGCCCACCTAACCCCTGTCTACCTGTATGGCTCCCTATAGCTACCTAAACCCTGCCTGCCTATATGGGGACTCTATTGCCTACCTAAACCTTGCCTATCTGGGGCCCCATATAGCCTATCTAAACCCTGCCTGCCTAAATGGACCCCATATAGCCAGGGGGGCAGGTGCTGGAAAAGTCAGGATTCTAAGATATTTGTGTCTAAATCTGCAGGGACAAGTGTTTGTCTACCACTATATGGTTACTGTATGATGGTTATATACAGTCTGCAGAGCCTGTGTACACTAGTATATACCACTATATGGTCACTATGTGGCGGTACTATTGGTCTTTGTGTACTGATCAGTAATAGTGTAGGGGTATTATTCAGTCACTTTGGGGTCATGTTCTGGCGGTATAATCAGGTCCTTATGTAGTAGAGTTATTGGTAATGTTGTTCTTGGTATAGTGGTTTTTGTTTGGTAGCAGTATGATGGTGATATGTATGGTGAGGTATTTGCCCCTTGTATTATCTAACAGCATGTCCTGGTAAATGGTTGTGGTGAGGGAGGTGGGCAAGGGGTGAGGGGGTAGGGGGCCCCATCCAAAAATTTGCTTTGGGGCCCTGGCTTCTCTAGTTATGCCCCTGGTGAATACTCTAGTTGCTCACACACACTATCATTTATGCATAGAACCTATAAAGGAAACAAAGAGTGTTGTTTTTATCTTTCTTTTGTAAGGGTAAAGGTACTGTAATTAAATAAGGTTTTGCAGCTGCTCATGCAATACAATGAGATTAATCTTGTGCCTCTGCTTTATAGTTCACCAATTTTAACCATTCATTTTTCAGTACACCCTGTTTCAGATTCCAGCTCATACTTAAAGGGGTTGTCTCGCTACAATGATTGGGTTTTAATTAAAAGATCTTTAAAAAACAAAGGGCGGGTTTTGCAATATAGGGTTTCTTTAAAAAATTTTTGGGTATATGTTTTTGGGGTTACCCCTTGGGTAGTAGGAGTGCATCAGCTTCCTAAAAATTCACAAAGGGCCACCCGACCTTTTGTTTTTTTATTCACTGGCGGGTCAGTCCCTGGTAAACTCATCAGTTTCTAAATTACAGGTGGACCCACAGAGCCCTCCAGCACAATATGCTTCTTTTAGGGAAGGGGGGGGGAAGGCTCTGGCTTTCTGTGTCTGGTAGCTGTGCTGCCTGCTTTAAACCCTGTGTGTGCCTGCCCCCTTTCCGGGCTCTTACACAGTTTGAGGAGAGCAGGGTAAAGCTGTTTTGGGGTTTCAGTAGGATGGGGAACAGAAAGTGAAGTGTTTATTATAATCATGTTTTGGGTCTGTGGATTTTTGGGACTATACAAAATTAAAATCCCTCCCTGCTTGCTGTTTAGTCCCAACATCATGATTATAGTAACTCATTTCACAGCTGGGCCCCGTGTCGTTCTGACAGGGGGTTTTTTTGTTGTTGCTTAAAAGTGCGTGGAGATTTGTATGCTAACAGGGGGTATAGGAAAACTTGCATCCTCCCTGCTCTGCTATAAGCATACACAGCTTCACAGACCCCTTTGGGTTTCCCCACTCATAAAATCAGGCCCTCTCCCTGCTGTCCCCCTGACTCTGTGGAGAGGGGGGCCGCAAGAGCTCAGCCACAGCAGCACAGTGCAGCTGATCCCGCAGTGAGCAGCAGAAACTAGGCAAAGGGACACACAGGGGTTTAAACCCCGGGAGCCAAAAAACCCCCTTTCCATCCCTCTTTCTGTATGAATTTTCTGCAGTTGGGGGGAGGAGAGCTGTCTGTGTGCTGAGGGGGGGGGGGGGAAAGGGGGGGGTAAAGAGGCAGACAAGAAGCACGCCCCCAATTTCAAAAATCCTTGCCCGCAGACACATGAGGGAAGGGTGGGAAAACCTGTAGTGGGGGACAAAATCCTTTAAAAGGGTTTTAGTGTCCACCCCCAACCTTCCAGCCCCAAGCTGTGAGTGCCTCATGGGGTCAGGATCGGGGGGGGAAATAAAAAAATCGAAAATGTACAGTTAGGTCCATATATATTTGGACACTGGCACAAAATTAGTTTTTTGTTTTTTTTTTACCTGTTTGCTGAAACATATTCAAGTTTTAGTTATATAATGGATATAAAGTTCAGACTTTAAAGCTTTTATTTTAGGGGAAACCACATTAAAATTGGGTAAAGGGTTTTGGGTTTCAAACTCCTTAAATGTGCCACCCCTTTTTTTTTTTGAGACCCAAAATAAAAATTTGGGCAAATTAAAAAAATTTTAAATAAAAAAATTTCAAACTTGTTTATAAAACCCTTTGGGTTGGGGAATGACTGCTTTAAGCCTTTAACTCCCCTGGAAAATCACCAAATGCGTGTTACCTTCTTTTTTTTCTCTGCCCGGGGGGTTTACTTTAGCGGTTTTTTTTTTGCGTTTGTTTGTGGGCCCTTTTTGGGGAAATTTAGGGCTTTTGGGTCCCGGTCAATATTTTTCTCTAACCCCCTAAACCTTGCGAATGGTACGGTGTATGTTCTACCCTTAGGGCACTTTTTATTTCTTTTCATGCTTCTCCCTTTTAAATAGGTTCCCCCGGGGCACTCTAAAAGTTGCAGGTATACCATAAACTGCCCCACTAAAAAATGAGAGAAGTTCTTTTTTTTTTGGCTTGGGCATTTTGGTTTTTTAACTTGGTATTCTTCGGGGGGCCTCTTGGGAAACCCAAAACAATAAGACCCTACTTTTTCCAAATTTTCCCAATCCAGGAAGGGGGGTATAAAATTAATTTGGAGTCTTTGGGAAAAATTTTTAAACCGGGGCTTGAAAAATGTGTCTTAAAGGAAATCCCTTACAGTCCTTCCCCCATTATTCCTTTTTGCTCAAAACCCTGCTTCCTTTTAGTATAAAATTGGGGAGTAGCTGGGTGTGACCCCAGGGCAAACAGGAGGCGTTTATTGATCCCGAAAAGCAGTCTTTGACTGGTGTGTGTTTCCCGTGGGTAGCTTGTTGGGAAAAATGGGGTAGAGAGTTTTTTTGGGGGGCAAAAAAATTTGATCTTCAAAAACCCCATGGTTCTTCGAAGTCCCGTACCCTTTTCTTTCTTGCCCAAATTCTTTTTCCCTTTTTTTTTTCTTGTAACCTTTCAGGAATGTTAAGGGTTTAAAAGGCCGGGGGTGGGGGCATTTTCCCTTTTTCCGTGATGCGGCTATGACACCAGTTCAGTAGGGGGTTTTGCTACGGCCCTTTAATGCTTTTCCCCTTATGTAAAATTTTTCTTTTTGGGTTAAAAGGTAAATTCCTTTAAACATGCCCCTTTACTTTGATAACTGCCCAAACTTTTTGGGGGCGGGGTAGCATGCTTCCCATAAATTGTTTGTCCTTATTTTTCCTTTTTTTGATGATTTTTCCATTTGCTGTGAAAAATTTAAACCTTTGCTTTCCATTTTGGGAACCATATTAGTGTTGAGTTATAATCGAAAAAGTTAAAATGGGAAACCGGTGTTTATGTTATCCGGAAAATTTTTCGATCACGCAATAATTTTGGGTTGAAAATCTGCGCAAAATTTCAAATTAAATATCGCGCCTTTTTTGGCTTTTCCCTGTCATTTTTTGGCCCAGCAAATAAACTTACAGAATAGAGGGGGTGAGCTGTGTGTGCGACTTCAAAAAGGGGGGATGTGTTTAGGTTTTGTGATTGGGGGAAAAAAATCACATTCCCATTTTACTGGGAAACACCCTTTTCCTGTTCACCCATCAGTGTCCCTGTGTCTCATAAGAGCAGGACTTTGTAGCCCAGCTTTGTCCTAAAATCCCAACTCGGGCCCGACACAGTTCTCTTTGTTACACAGACAACAAATGCTTTTTTTTTTTTTTGCTTTAGTTATTTAAAGGGCTGGGAATTTGAAAGAAGCAAACTAGCGCTTAAACACCTGGGGGTGGTGGGGGGGGGGGGGGGGAGGGGTTTGGCGGGGAACACAGACAGCAAGCAGGTTTTTGAAAGGAGGGGTGGATTTGGCAGTCCAGACGCAAAAAAACCCCTGTATTTAAAGGGCTTTTTTTTACCTTTTTTTGGCCATTTTTTTGGGTGAAATTTTACCTTGTATTTTGTGCAGCCTTTTAAATTTAAAATTAGGATACAGATTTTTTTAGTAAAACTGCGGGTTTTAAATTTGATAAATCCCAAATCCCACCTTTTATTATCTGTAAAACCGTTTTAATTGGTTTTTTTTCACTTTTTGGGGCGGGCCAAAGTTTTTTTTCAGAGATCCACTTTGTACGTAAAATAGGATAAAAGAACTTTTCTGTCCCCCGGCAGGTGTATTTCGGGGGGCAAAAAACCCCCTTTTAAATTTTCCCTACACAATTTAATTAGGGTTTTTTTTCACTTTGGCGCAGGCCAGTTTTGTTGAAAGACCCATCTTGTGCTTAAAATTACCCCTAAAGAAATTTTGTAGTTACTGGTTTGGTTGGGGTTTTTTCATTGGTGCAAAAAAACCCCCGTTTGTTATCCGTTTTAAAATTTTAAATTTGCTGATTGGGGATGTGTTAAAAGGCCCTAGGTTTTTTTTAATAGCCACGTTGTACGCACTTTCCTGGGTAGGGAAAAAATTTTCCCAGAAATGTTCTGTTTGTTTATTGCTGCAAAAACGCAATTTCCCCCATGTAACTTCTTGGGAAAGTTTTATTGCGGCCCCGTTGAATCTCAGTTTGGGCAGATTTGGCACTTGGATGATATTTGTTTAAAAATATCAATTCCTAGTCCTACTAGGCAGTTTTAAATCCCTGGGACTGAAAGGGAAAAACACTGTTGATTTTGGGCTTACGGGTTTTCCCCAGACCCCATTTCCCCGGTTTTTTGCTAGAAACCCTTTTAGTTTTTAATCCTAGTTGGGGTGTAAAGGGAAAATTTGAGGGGTTTTAAAAATTTGGTGTTTTTTGCAGTCTTTTAATAAGAGACTTTCAAAAACTCCCCCAAACCTTCTTAATTTTTTATCTTTTGAACAAAGGAGTGAAATGCAGGTGGTAAGAAGCCAAAAAAGGGGTGTTTTGGGATGGAGGTAAAAGGTACGGGGAGAAGGTGCCTTCCCAGTGCTGGGGGACAACAAAACAAACCCGGGGAGGGGGGTCGGTTGAGGACCGTCCGGCCCGGGCATCGCTGGATCAGGGCCTGTGAAATTTAGTAACGAACAGCGTCGCCCAAAACTGTTCTTCAGTGGTTTAATGCAGCCTGATCCAGCAGTTTACCCTGTCCCCCCCAGGTTACGGGCCCCAAAAGTTTTTCATAGCATCGTCAGCATCCGTTTCCCAACATGAAACGAAAAAGCCCAAATGTCAATCGTGTTTCCCCCCATGTTTGGTAAAAACCCTTTTCTGAAGACCTCTTTGATGACCAAAAAGCGGTTGGGGTCGAAGGCTTTTCCCAAAAATCAAAAAGGCCCAAAAAAAAGGGTGATTTTTTCTGCTCTGAAAGCCCAAATTCTGATGCCCTCAAGGGGGGGGAAAAGGAAACCCGGGTTAATTGGCAAAAATCCGGGCGGCTGCAACCCCCTTGGGAGTGCCCTTGCTTGTAGCCCGCCCGCTCCTTTGGGTGCAGGAAAAATCAGGGGACGGAAGTCACCGGTGTTGATGTTTTTGATGATGACATTGCGGGATCCAACGTGGTTTTTTTCAGCGAAAATTTTCTTTTTTTTTGAGCGCTTCATTTTGGAAAGGAGGAAGATGTTGGGGTTTGGGGTCCGTACGGGTCCGCCTCAAAAAGGGAAGAGGGGGTGCACCCAAATCCGCTGAGGTTTATTCTGCCCCCCACGTTCAGCGGGAAAAAAACCCCCTCACTTATTTGCCCCCTTTGAAAAAGGGCCCGGACTCTTTAAGCCTGGGGCCCTTTTTTAAGCAAGCCCCTAAAATTTACCCAGTGATGTCTATTTGCCTTTGCCCAAAAAAAGCAAGAATCTTAGGTGTTTTTTTCACCCCAACATGTCTGTCCCCATGCAGGAATGCATGAGTTGAAAAAGGAGGCAAAACTTTGGGCCCAAAAAAAGGGCCCCCCGAGCGGGTTTTCCAAACCCCTTGGGGACACCCTCTGGGCCCCCCTCCTCCTTTCCTTTCCCCTTTCCCCCAAGCGTTCCCAGGATGCCTTTGGTCTTCTTAATTTTTTTTTCAGGGTTTAGCCTCTTTCTTCAGCCCCCACCGTCGCCCGAGTACCACCCCAAAAAAACCAAAAAAACCCATTCCCACCCCTTCTCCTTCCCCAGTTTTTAGACCTTTCACGCCGGGAAAAAAGGCCAGTCTAGCAGCCCCTTCTGCTTCCAGGGTTTTGGGGGAAAGAAATTTAAAAAACCCTCCAAAAACCCCAAAAAACCCGAATGGGCCCGGCTTTTCAAGGCTTTTGGGCCCCTTTGGAAAAAGTTTTCCTTTCCCCTTTTTGGTGGACACCCGTGGGTTCCCCCCATTTTGGCCCTTTCCGCCCCCAAATTTTTAGATTTCGGCAGGCATTTTCTTTGCCCGAAAAGCCGTCCCCGCCCCGGCCAGGGACGTTTTCATCTAAAAATTTTAAGCGCGGGGTTTTGCATCCCGTGGCCCGGGAAAAATCCCTTTGCCATGACACAAAGGGCTGTAAGCACGGAAAAGGCCCCTTATATTTTCATTTACAGCTCATTTGGGGGAGTGGGTTTGGGTTTTATCTGGTGGTGAATGTGGCTTCGGGGTCGGGCGCACGCTCTTCAAAAGCGCAGGGGATGGTACGGGTTCTTTCCCCCCAAGGGCCTCGGTTTGGTCATGTGCCCAGAGAAAACCCGGGTGTGTTGAAATAAATCTGGGCCCTTTGGGGGGTCCACACGGGGCAGGAGCTGGTTTGGGGGCTCTCCCGCAAGAGACCCAGCGCTGGCTTTGGGGGACAAAGGAAAAAACCCTTTTGGGGCCCGGCAAGGTGGTTTGGGGATAACGGGCGAAATCCCGCTGGCCGCCATTTAAAATCGTAGGCTTTGGGGCAAATCCCTTTTCCCCGGCCAAATGTCATGAAACCCTTTTCGTCCCGAAAATTTAAAAAAGCGCTAACCCGGGGTTGGGGCTGCCTGTGAGGAAGGTCGAGGGTTTTGGATTTTTTGCACTTCCCCCATTCACACCCTGCTTCGTTCCCGCCCCGGCTGCGTTTTCAGCATCAGCTCGGCCTCCCCGTCAAAACCCTTTTCATTGTTGAAGGGGGAACACGCTGGAATTTTCCCCCTCCACACCCCAGCGTTTTTGTTCAGCAGCGCTTGCCATTACGCATGAGGTACACATAGCGACAAGCAGGGGTGCGGCCCTGGGGGGTTTTGAGCCCCCGAGGTGGAGGCGGGGAAAAAGAGCCTGCACCATCCTTGCCATTTTTGAAGTGAAAGGTCAAAAGCGACAATGGATCCCTGCCCCCCGGTACTCCAAATCATGTTTAAGTGCCGGGGGGCCAATGAAAAAAGGCAGACCGTTGTTCTGGCCAGTTTTATCCATCACTCCCTACTTTTTCAGCGCGGAAACCATAGTTATATGGGATGCAGTGGGGGGGGGCCTGTGCAGTGGGACAGTCCAAAGGAGGGGGAGCACAAAGTTCTTTTTTGTTCAAAGTATTGCCAGGCAGATGAATTTCGGGTTGTATCAGTCAGTTTTTTTGAACATTAGTCAACTCGTCGTTTTTGGGCGGGATAATACATGGAATCGCGGCATTTTGAATGCCTCAATTCCGCAAAATATGTCCTCAAAGGGCCTTTTTTTAAAAGGAAAAGTTTGGTATTTTTTTATAAAACAAATTTTAGCTTATTAAAACACAATGTACACTATTAGCATAACCCCTACTTTCCCCCCCCAAAAAATCCAAGCTTTCCCTTACCAAACTCTAATTTACTAGATTTAGCCGTGGAGCTGCTCACTCGTGGGGGGGGGGTTGGGGTTTTCTTCTGAGGATTCGCAGAGACCCATTTCTACAAGCAACCCCCTGTCCTTCCTTCCAACCTCCTTTCGATGTGAGGTCTCCGTTCAAACCCCAAATTTAATTTTGATTCATTCTGGGGTTTGGCTTTTTCCCTTTTACTATAGGGGCAAATGTCTCTATTTTTTCATGCATCAGAGGTTCCTGTTCTTGCATTAGAAAATACCCCCGGTTTCCTCCAGAGGCATTTTCTGTAAATTTTAAAAGGGGGACAAAACAGCAAAGAAAAACAAAAAACCACCAGAATAACCAGTAGAATTGTAAAAATTTGTTGAAACCATTGCTTCCCCCTCCAGCCATCCGTAAACCCAATTTAGCCCAGAAAGTATCCACCCTTAATTTCCTTAAGTTCTTTTTCGAAAAAAACCTTTTTTTTACCCAGGGCAACAATTTTTCCCATCACCCCTGTGTTGCGGGAATTTAATACAAATTCTTTTCCTACCATCCCAAAAACCCCCCCTTTTCTCGGCTAAACCATGTCATTGCCAACGTTTCTGTAGGGTCATTCCCGGGTTTTGGGGCCCCAGCCCCTCGTAAACCTTGGGAATCCATCCGCGAAATTTGACAAACCTTGTTAATAAAATAAAATTAACCCAAAATCAAATTTTTTGTTGATTTGGACCTGTGGAAAAGAGAGGCAAAACCCTGCTTCTATGGGGTTTGGGCTTTAAAGGTCGGGGACCCCCCCAAGGGACCCCTAGGCATCAATGTAGACTTTGGATCCCCCATCGAGAAAATTTTTTGGATTGTTCCCCTTTTCCCTTGGGAAAGGGTCCTATGGGGAGCCGTACCCCCATGGGCGGCCCTAAAAGGCATGGAAAACTTAACCACGTACATTGCCCTTTTCCCACTGGGTGGTAATCTGCTTCTTAATCTCCATCTCCACACAACCAAAGACATCTGCAAGATACCTGTGTGTTTGAAGGTTTTTCCCCTGGGGTTGATTTCCGAAAAAAATCCTTTGAGAAGTTTCCAAGAGAGGTTTTTGGACTGTATCATTAGGGAAAAGAAAGTGAATTCCCGGGTAAACCATCACCTCCCTGGGGGGCTATTTTGGGGTTTTAAAACTTAAAAAGGGTTTAAAAAATCTTCACATCCTATCTTATTTTTTTCCTGTAGTTTTTTGGAAAACACAGTCTGCAATTTTTCTCCACTAGTGGTAGGGTGGGTTTCCATTGGGTTGGCCCCACACAAGCCAGACACCAAAGTCAATTGTGGCCCTAATGGTATTTGCCCCTTCTAACCCAAATTTTTTGGGGGGATGTCTGTTCTCGTGGAAAAGAATCTTCCCATGATATTAGGGATAGGGCTACATCTGCTACAGCTTGTTGAGATCTCCCTTTCCCCTTGGGGGGCGTGGGGGTCCTTTTGGGTTGGGTTTTCCTTTAAATCTTTAAGTTCTATAAGGCCTAATGGGGAGTTGAGAGATCCTCATAGGCCCCCCAGGACATATTTTCCCCCAGGTCCCCCTGACGGGGGTTTCTCGATTTTTCAAAAAAGGGGGGGGTAACATTTCTTAGGGAAAAAACCATTCCCCAGGTTGTTTGGGGCCCCTGGACTGTGTCAACGGACTAACGGGGACCTCCCCATTTTTGCCCTTTTCGGCCCCCTCCCTTTTTGGGCTTAACCCCCAACCCCACCCGTATTCCCCCCAAATCGGCCAGTATAGCAATTTTCTTTCCAGGGGGGTCACACACAAATAGAGCGCCCCCGTTTGAGAGTTCTCTTTTAAACTGAGACCCCCCCTTAAAAACCCGGGTCCCAAGGGCAAAATATCACAGTAACAAATGAGAATCTAAAACCGTTTGGCTTAGGCCACCCAAAAAATTAGGTGCTCCTCTTACTCCCTCCCAAATCCCACACAACATGCAAGGATATAAAAGCATATCTAGTGGTGGGCCCCTTTTTTGCAGTGAGGGCGTGGATCCAAGTTGGCTTTCCTTCATTTTGACCGCATCGGGGTGATCAAAACCATATAAATGGCCCTTTCAAACTGGGTTCTAGGCAATTTTCTTTGATGTGCCTTTTCACATACACCGATCTCCTGGTTTAAAGTCGTGTACAATTTCACCGGAGATTCGGGAAAGAGAAGCAGAACTGCAGCATGCAAATTATCATTTTTGGACAATTAAATCACAAATTGAACATTTTATCAAACTCTCCCCAAAACCCTTTTGCTCCCTAATTTCAAAAAACTGGTGGGGGTTTACAAACGAATTTCAAAGGGGGGTCCCCCATGTTTTCCCTGTGGAGTGGTCTATATGGACAGGACAATTGGAAAATTCTTCCAAGGTAAGGGGGAATCACGGGTCATTTTCAAGTTTGTTCTTCAGCGAAACCATTCTTCTCTCACCTTCGCAAGCTTTGGGGAGGGAGGGGCGTGTGGGCCCAAATCTCCCCCTAACATTTCCATAATTCTCGGAAAACCGGGGGAAGAGAATGCGGGACCTGGTCTGACTCGATCACCTGAGGTTTCCCCAAATCGACAACATTTCAGTAATCAATTCTTTGCCGTTACTTTGGAGGTCATGTTGATCACGGGGATTTTCGGGCCAAACCTAAAACATGCCCACTAACTAAGACATATTCGTTTTTTCCACTCTTTGGCACTGGATGTGGTCCATTTGGGATCCTTTGGAAGGATATTCTGGTTCGCCAAGTGCTGCATGGGAACTTAAACTGTAGGGATGGGTTGCAGGGGCACAGACTGAACGGGCTTTTTGTGGGCTGAAATTTATGGAGCTGATACCTGGGGCATAGTACAGCTTCTGCCATAGGCTAATGCTTGGTTTTTTCCTTCGGGAGCTCCCTTTGGTGCATTAAAAGGGCCGACGTAAGGATTTGATTTGCACGCATGCTTCACAGGGTTCCTGCTGCTGTGATGAATCCTCTATTCTTCGTTTAGTCCAAAATCGTGTGAAATCCCGTGGGCATATCGGAGTCAGTCCATATTTTTCGCAGTCTTGCTTCAGCCATTTTGCAGGCCTTTCCCAGAGCTTGTAGTTCTGCAACTTGAGCTGAGAAGTGCGGGGGCAGTGCGTCTGCCATGAGGATTTCATTTTCTGTGGTTATTGCAAATCCTGTCTGAAACGTCCCCGTTTTCAGTACATACTTGAACCTCTGCCCAAGGTTGGATCCGTTTGGGGAATTTTTCAGCACCACTGTAGCGGGTGATGTGAAATCTTCTGCCAGATTAAAAGGAATCATGGTCTATGTCTTCCTTCTTTTCTTCATCATCCTCTCCCCCCCTGGCCCCGGGGGGAAAAAAGAGGGGCTGGTTCAGAACAGTGCACCGCTTGAAAGACACATGGAGGGCACAGTAAAGAGCACTGAAGCGAGATGGCTGATGGTCATATGCTTCAGAAGGCCCTGCTGTAGGACTCAGCAAGGTTGGGGGTCCTGAAAAATTACATCATGTCCCAGCGAGTCTGCGTCTTATCCAGAAAAATCTGTGGGGGTGTACAGCCTTCAAGCATTTGGGGCGCTGTACGAGCAATGGATCCAGACTTCGAATAGTATCCCAAGGGGCGGTTTTCCCCAGCATGGCCCTTGAGGGGGAAACCCAGAGGCGTTTCCCCTGACTCGAAACAAATAGATTGAAAGGCGGGTTGTAGTCTGGAAAGGGGAAAGGGGCTGGAGTTTTGGACAGCGCTGAGACCCCGCAAAGCATGTTTTTCGCTGTTCGTAAGATTGTGGGTTGGGGCGTTTCAAAAATTGGGCCCCCGGTTTTTAATGCAATCATAGACGGTTGATATTTTTGATGCTTCGGGATCCATTGTCTACAGTAGGTATCAGACCAAAAATATTGGATTTGGTCTGAATTTCTTGGGTACTTGATTGGTTTATGGCAAGGACACGGTCTTCTGAAAGATGTCTATTCCTTGGGCAATACAAGACCTGGGAAGTAAACTTCGTTGACCCATGTATTTTTATCTTGAGCACCTTGCATTTGGGTTTTGGAGATGTTGGAGTAGGGAAATGGTTCATTTCCAGACCTCGGGGGTTCCTCCAGGGAATCTTTCCACATACTGAAGAAGCTAACCCCGGGGTCCCTTTATCCAGGGTTTTTTAAGGAAACCCCCCCAACTTTGAGAAAAATTGATTGGACTGTTCGGGGCTCCTTGGGGGTGTTCGGCCCCAGTGAACTGGGAGCCTTGGAAAGGGTGAAGGCAAACAGGTAGGGGCTGTTACATGAAGAGGGACATAAAGAACGCATTAGAAAGACCCAAACTTGAAGCAGGAACAGCTGGACAACATGGACAAAAAGGTGGTTTTGGGGTGGGGACCACTGGTTTTTTTAATAGGTGGGTGCATTAAAATGCTCGCAAATCTTTCACTAGCCTGTACCCTTTTGGGGCTCACCCTTTTTTCTCTTTTTCTTGACGGAAATGGGGGGGTTTTTAAAGGTGATTACAGGGTATTTGGACAAGCTTTTTGTAAGGTCTGGGGTCTGAATCTTTTAGGCCCTTTTTCCTTTCCAGACTTCAAAGGGGTTTTTGGTAAACGGGGGGTAAGCGGGTCTTCCTAGACAAACTGACACAGCATACTGACAGTAGTCAAAATCGCCCGGACCTTGAACCATAAGTTTGTGGTACTGTTTGTAAAGGGAGGGGAATCTTTGGGCATGGGTTCCATTTGGGACATCATAACTGCAGGTAAGGCCTTAAAGGGGACAGCGGGACGCTATCCCATCTTCAAAGCCGGTCAAACGGTTAATTTCCCTGCCCTTCTGGGTATACTTTATTTGTGCCCTCATGAGCGCGAAGGCCGTCCAAGTAGATTCACAGGGGAGGTGTCTGTACAGGGAAAAGGATCACAATCAGGAAGGGACCGCAAATTGGCACGGTGAGAGGGGACTTTTGAATGCGACCCTCTACCCCAATACAGCTAAAATATGTAGAGAGATCTGGACCCCAGGGGGAAAAAGGGCCCTTGGGTGAAAACACAGATGTGGGGGGACCGTGTCCCCCTAAAATCTGTAGGCTGTCCAGCACAGGGAATTGACAAACCCCCCCCTTTGGGTTTTTTTTCCCCACAGAGAGAAAAGGGGACTGGCTGGCCCCCAAACCCTTTATGGGGCCCTCCGGTTGTGGTATCGACCATCCGATTGTACATTTGATATCCGGAGGAATTTTGTGGGGTGCGGCACTGCAATCACGTTTAAAATGACCGGTTGATTGCACCCAGCAAACTGGAGTTCTCTGGACCCTTGGGGGTTTTTCCCTGGGGGCCCCTGGACTGTGAGGGGCCTCTATATAGGGCTGGTGGGACCCCGGGGGGTGGGGACACCAAACATCACGGCTTCACCCTTTTTCTTTTTTTTTTCTTTCCTGTCCTTTGCAACCACTTTTGGAAACCCTTTCTAAGATAGACCTCCTTTTCTCTGAGGGTACAAACCCGGTCTGGTCTGCAGCACAAACTTCTAAGGTCTTTTCTAGGCCCAATCAAAAACTCTAACCACAAAGGGGCATTTTATCTTTTTGGTTAGGAAAAAACCTAATCCTCGTACGCTGCAACAAACGAGCAGCAAATGTGTCTCGGGCCCCCCCTGTTCTTGTTTGGGCATCCTCAGAGTGGGAACTTGATCCTAGGGAGTTCTGGCCCACACTTTTAAATTTTTCGCAATACTTGGGACCAGACTGAAGGAGTTATGTTATTCCCGTAGTATCCAGATATTTCTGGTGGTAGGGGGGTACTCCAGATGTTTTGACCATCACTAAAGTACTAAATCTTTTCCCGTTTGCTCCATATATTGCCCGGGCTGTTCAGTTTCCTAACAAATTTCATGGAAACTTCATGGTATCAGGGAACTTGTTTACCCAAAAGTCTTCTGTACCGGGGTGAAGGGGACAATTGGGTCGGCCCTTTTGGGGATCACCGTTTTAGGGGCGGTGAACTTTGGGGGGCTTCGGATGGGGCTGCCATATAGAGGATGGGGAAGGGGGGCATGTGGTTTTTTTCCTTGGGAAGATCTCAATGCCCTACCTTGTTGGGCCAACAATCTTGGTGCTGGGGGCGGCCCAATCGATCATTCAAATAACCGACCCTTTATGATATATTGCTTAGTCATTAAATGCAGTTGTACACACTAGAAAGGGGGGTCCATAATACCGGGGTGAAACCAAATTTGGAATTTTAACGTTTTGGCATGTCATCTCGGGGGACCCTGCGGGGGGCGCTAAGGGGTTCCAGTGTGATCGAAGTTTTCTACATTATAAACTGGATTCCTGCTGTCATAACAGGCCCACGGTATGTATTAGGACTTCACATGGCAGACCCCACTCCCTAACCATGCGGGGCCCCAAATTTTAAGGTTCCCTTGTTTTCTTGAATCGGGGACATTCCACCTGGACGGGCTGCCCCCTTTTTCCCAAAAGACTTCGCACCATCCTCAGCGTTGGGTTAAAGCGGGTTTTCTGGATCACTATTTTCCTATTTGGGGGTGAGGATTCTCCATGACCACGTGAAAAGAACTTTTTCACTTCGGGGGTATTTAACTTCTGGACACTCGGGGTTCCCAATGTTTTTCCCCCTTGTCCTATCTGTCTTCTTGTTGGGGACTGGGATACTTAGTCCGCCTCCAAAGCTACGGGGTTTTAGAGAAACCCTTTTTGGGACGGGGCGTCCACGTCCCGGTGGGCCCCCTGTCCGAAAAAGTTAAGGGCGACATGGCGGCAGCCCTGAACTCCCAGTGGATTCCGTCCCCGTCACCCGTATGGGGGTTTTGATCCGGGGGGGCCCTTTGGGCCTTTTCCCCCCGGGGTGAGTTGGCCTGGAAGCAGGCGCCCCATTCTCTTTTGATCCAAAGGGCGAACACCGGGGCCGGGGTGGGGGCGGTTGTGCTCCGGAGCGGTGCCCCCAGGCGTTGGGCCGTGCCCTTCATCTCTGCGGTGGGGGCGTGGGGCCCTGATAGTACTCCCCCCTGGGGGGTGACTAAAGGATAAGGGCCGGGGCATGGGTGGTCAGCTCCCCTCTGGGGGCGTTTTTCGGGCACAAACCCCCAACTCTAAAGTTTTCCCCCCATCCAGATTTGTTTTTCCCCCATACACCGGTCCACCTTCCAGACCATTCGGCGCCATTTTAGGGCGTGGCGCAGGCACGGCGGCCATCTTTGAATCTCAACTTCATCGGGGGCATTTCATGTAATGTACAACTTTTCAGCGCTCTCAAACCCCCAGTACCCCCAACCTAAAAATAACTTTCTTTCTGCAGTCCCCCCTTTCAACTCCAAAAAGAGCCTTGCCATGTCTAACCTCCCCTTTCACACAACTTGCCTCGTTTCCTTCTATGATTTCCTCCACTTTTACGGCTGGAGCCGTCCCTCTCTAACAATCCACAAGTTTTTTCATTTCCGCTGATTTACTATTTCTTTTCCCTTTTTTCCGGCAACTATTTCCTCGGGAGTCTCAGCTTTCGGTAACTTTTGTTTTGTTTTAAAATTTAAACCATGATGATATCCCCTCTTTCCTCTGTTTTCCCCGGTGAATACTACACAAATGTGGCCACCACTTGTGCCAGGTCCAGCCTCTCAGCTCGAACACTACAAAATAATAAAAGTCCCTAACCTACCAAAACAATAGTCCTGTTCACCCTGTCACATAAATTACCTACTGTTGGGGTGTACCCCCCCCGGATTTACAACCTCCCAGAAGTTCCCCTATTGAGATTTAGGTTCAATTTTCCCGACCCGCGCAAAACGCTAATCGACCTTACCTTTCTTGTTTAGTAAAACACAGATAAAAAAGATTCACTATCTTCTCAAGACTGCCGAGGGCTATATTTTGCAATTGCTACACGAACCATAAAATGGAAAAAGGCTAGTGACTTCAAAAGACTCAGCCGTTTAAAACCCGCCCTCATTTCACAAAAGGTTCGGGACTGGACATGTACAAACCTTTTTCTATACAGTCCCCCTTTTTTATACCACCCCCAATCAGACCAGGATAACAAACTACTAACCAAACAACACAAAATGGCCCCGGCATTAAAAATACATAAAATATGTATCAAATTACCGGACCTTTGTGAGGGTGCAGTCCTCAATTTATGCGCCGGGGGGTTTTACTCGCATCCCCTTCGTGGTCTCGGGGGTCTGGAATCTGCCTTAATCACGTCCCACTAAAGGGGCCCAAATTGTCAAGGTCCAAAAAAGGGGAAAAGGATCTCCTGTTCCACTCGGGACTCCAAATCATGTTTTTAAATGCACGGCCGGCCAAAGAAAAAAGAAGAGGTTTCTGGTCCAATCTTATCCCTGCACTCCTCACTTTATTTAGCGCGGCCCATAGTTAATGGGGTCAGTGGGCGGGGGGGCCCGCGCAGTGGGGACAGCCATAGAGGGGGTTGACAAAAGTTTTTCTATTGGTTCAAAAAAAGTTGCCAGGGAGAGAAGTTTTGGTTGTATCAGTCAGTCTTCTTGAACATGTGTCGAAACCATCGCTTTTGGAGGATATATACATGGGAAAGCGGGGCCTCTTAAGCCCCTCTGCACAATCATCGCCCCAAATGGCTATCTGATGGTCTTATAAGGAGGAAAGCTTGGGAAATTTTTTTTATAAACAAACTTTAGTTATTGAAACCAATGTACACTATTAGCATTAACCCTCACAGAAGAAGCCCCCAAAATGGGCAGGGGAGCAATGCCCTTTTCAGCATGACCATTGTGGGGATTTTTAGTTCTGGCAATCGTTGGACACTCTGAAACATCGGGCCCACCAGGGCCCACTCTCCGTCTAATCACAAGGGCCCCCCAGTTTCACAATTTTTTCGGTCTTCATTTGGCAGTGGTTCAGGGTCCAGGGGTAGGCAAGGGGGCACCTCAGCTCTCAGGTGCACATCTGAGGCAAGTCAGAGCTGTGTTGAAGCTGTGCCGGAGGGAACGGAGGGGGAGGTATTCCTGGGCACCCACGTTTCCGACATCCCTGCCTTTGGAAAAAGGTTGCCGAAATTTTAGGCGGAGGAGGAAAATGAGGAAATATTTTCTAGTGCCCCCCACCCAGAGGGGGGAAAACAAGGCTCCCTCTCTCACAGAGTGTTTTTTTTTGGCCCCCTTTTTTCCAAAAGAAAACCCCGCATTAAGGGCCAACAAACTGAACAAATTATGGGTGGCCACCCTCCCTTTACCCCGGTACAAAACAAAAACCAGACTTTTTCCCTTCCCCCCACCCCAAAAAGAGAGTAAAATGAGGAAATGGAGACCTTGTGATTGATCAATGGAGACAACTGTTGGTCGCTTTACGTTCTTCAAATGTCGGTGAACAAGACAGCGACGTGACAGCAGTAATGCCCAAATACCATCAGCAGTAAAAGCGCAGCAATGTGGCAGAAACCTAATGGTGATCTCTGGCATCTTTATTTACCACTTCACTAACGAAAGTAATGCAGGGCACACATCAACCCCACAGAGCAGTTTTAAAATCATGGTGCAGCTATCTGGCTCAACACCGATGTTTTTGGGTGTTTCCGGGGCCAAATTGACTTTGGGATCCAAAATGGATGATGGCCCAACTCGTCGCCAACCAAGGGTTTGTCCCCCCCCGCACCGCGCATATTTAGCGGACCTTTTTAGCAAAAGTTGGGGATCATTCAGACAAACGCATTGGCTTTCCACAGATAATTTGGGTTGTTTGACTTTTATCAAAAATGAATCAGCATGGATCTCTGATTATGTTGTGGGGCCCCAAAATTTCCGAATCACCGATTAGTTGCCGGTCTACTTCACATTCCTCTTCAAACAGAAATGGTCCTCTTGAAAAATGTTTTTTTAAATGATCATTTCTCACTGCAATTTTTATTCTCAGTTCCCAAAAGATCATTTTGCTGGTTTTGCGGTGTGAAGACTGTAAGAGACACCAAGGTTTCATGACAAAACCGTATTCCATTTACTCACTTTATCTTTAGAATTTTTCGTATTGTCAATGGTTTTGGGGTCATATTGCTGTGAGATACAGCTATAATCATGGTCCTTTGGAACAGAAATGTGGTTTCTAAGTGGCATTTCTCCATCACAATTTTTAATAGTGGCTGAGAAGTCATATTTATAATTTTTTGGGGTCATGTTGCTGTGAGATACAGATACAGCTATAATCATGGTCCTTTGGAACAGAAATGTGGCTTCTAAGTAGCATTTCTCCCTCACAATTTTTAACAGTGGCTGAGAAGTCATATTTATAATTTTTTGGGGTCATGTTGCTGTGAGATACAGCTATAATCATGGTCCTTTGGAACAGAAATGTGGCTTCTAAGTGGCATTTCTCCCTCACAATTTTTAACAGTGGCTGAGAAGTCATTTTTATAATTTTTTGGGTCATGCTGCTTTGAAATGCAGCAATACAACAGGTCCTATTATAAAAAAAAATGTGGTTTCTAACAGACGTTTGTTCTTCACAATTGTCAAAAGTGGCTCAAGGGCCATGTTTTGAATTTTTGGGGGCATTTTGTTGTGAAATGCAGCTAGACTACAGGTCCTATTCTAAAAATGTTGTTTCTAACAGACATTTGTTCTTCACAATTGTCAAAATTGGCTCAAGGGTCATGTTTTGAATTTTTAGGGGCATTTTGCTGTGAAATGCAGCTATACTACAGGTCCTATTGTAAAAAATGTGGTTTCTAACAGACATTTGTTCTTCACAATTGTCAAGAGTGGCTCAAGGGTAATGGTGCTGTCAGAAACAGGAATAGGTAGGACACTGTTAATGGACACATATTGCAAAATGACTTGTTTTTGCAAGATCTTTAACATAGCTAGCAATCCCTGTAGTGAGACAACCCATTTAATACAATTAAAAAAAAGAGAAACAAAGATGTGGTGGGATTCCATCCTATTTTAAAAATGTGTTTTCTAGAATTAAACTACTAAAAAACCTGGCATGCACAAAATAGCTGATACAAAAAATTCCTCTGAATTGTACAAGGGAGGTACAGGAAGACTTGAACAGATGTAGGTTACCCAGGACAGGTATAGTCAATGTCCAGTTCAACTAAAATGGTGGTTGAAAGACTCCTTTTTTCCGGCACTTTTTAATTTGTGGGTCATGCAGGTTTGAGGCTCATGCTGCGGCCCAGGACAGGGATAGTCTGTCCAGTGAAACAAAAATGGTGGTTGAAAGACTTCTTTTTCCGGCACTTTTTAAACTGGGGTCATGCAGGTTTGGGGCTCATGCTGCGTTCCAGGACAGGGATATTCAATGTCCAGTTCAAGTAAAATGAGGGTTCAAATCATACTGCCTTCTGGCACTTTTTAATTTGTGGGTCATGCAGGTTTAAGGGTCATGCTGTGGTACAAGACAGGGATAGTGAATGGTCTGTGACTTTTTTTCTGTGGCTTTTATAACCTAAGTGTGTTGCCTAAGATGTAGCACGTATCCAGTTTGCTGTTGTGGATGTTAATTCCAGTTTCTCCAGCCCTGTTTGGGTGTAAGAATGAAGGTGTTGTTCCTCTCCCATAGACTTTAATGATCATCGGCGCTAATCTATTATCGACTATCGGAAATCGTCTTGATAATTGCCAATATCGACTATCGACCCGATGACGATAGTCGACGTAATCGCTCATCACTAAACCATAGTGATGAGCAATTCCAAAAGCGTAGCGAGAGTCCATATATACATTTACTTCAGCTTCTTAGGCAGAGGCATGTGGCGTCAAATCTTCAGCTTTTACTGTCTCTGAGAGTGTCACTACTGCATATCCTGTATAATACCTTCTATCAACATTGTACTTCAATTCAGCCACAAAGAACTGAAAGTCAAGGTTGTCTAATGGCTGATTGGTAACATGACTAAACTCTACTACCTCCTGGGCCATTAACTGTAAACAATCATGTTTGGTAGCAGTATCAGGGAGAAATTATTTAAAATGACCACTATCTTCACTTCTCCACCCCCCTAAAGCAACGGGCGCGGGATAAAGTGGTGCAATGCGGGATTGTTATATTGTCTGGCATGAGTAAAGCACACTGCAATCTCAGATGTCTGGCGGTGGATAAATTCTGTGGATGTACCGGAGTGAAATTGTAGAAATCAAGGCGCATAAACAGTTAGGGTACGTTCACACGGCGTAATTGCGGCGCGCATTTATTCCCATTTGCCTTTTTTTACGCAGCGGAATGCACGCGAAATTTAGGGAAATCCATAGCTTTCATAGAGAAAAAAGGATTACCCCTCCACCCCCAGTGCGTAAGTATGATCGTTTGTATGCGTGGGTAGATGAGTGACATGTCATTTATTCGCGGCGATTACGCGCCGTGAGCAATACATGTCTATGGGGCCAGCCAGCCCCCTGCGCCTCGGGAGTAAGCGCTGATCAGTGCGAGCTCCCGAAACACACGGTGCACTGTGGCGAGTACACTGTGTGAACATACCCTTACAGGGTAATTCAAAACAATCTGTGTGCTTTTACCAAGCATAGCTTGTACTGTTATTACTGTGCGCACACAGGTTGCCTCTCTTGCAACAGATCCACCACGAGTACTAAGAAAATAAAGGTTGTTGCCCCTGCTCTGGATTGAGTTAAAACAGCAGCAGCATGTCCTGCTGTTTCCACACAGTACAATCTGGAAGGTTTGGTGTAATCTAGAATGCCAAGTGCAGGAGATGACAGTGTATTAAGAATCTATGAGGTCAAACAGAGTAGATTTGAGGCAGTCACATAAATGTTGCATAAGTGCTGATGCATTCTTATCCCGATCATTTAGGAAATCCACTCCAAAATATGACAAACATCTCCAACTTCCCCAGCCCAAATCCAGTGGGTCCCAGCCTCCCAGGAAACTCCTTTACACCTTACTTACCAGCCATGACCCATTGTAAATGCCCTCCAAGGATGTTGGCAACAGCAGATACATGGACACCCAAAAAACCCTCACTCCATTAATTGCCCCCAAGACATATCTGCCCCCAACTCCCAACTTCAAAACTTTAATTAACCAACCTACCGACACGTCCCATATTTCATATAGATTTGTAGGCATCCACTCATAACTGGGCCCTGGCGATTCAACTCAAAAAAATGGAACTCCCCCACACACCACCCCCCCCGGGGTTCTGGGGCGCATGGGGCCGAGAATCCGAACTGGACCCAAGAATCCATAAAAAGGGATGCCGGTACCCGTCTAGGGTAGACCCGCCGGTTCTGATGGGCCACCGGGCTCGATTTTGTCCAATGCCCCGCTGCGTTATGGTCCATTTTTGTTTTCTTCAAAACTGCATGACCTAAGGGGGGGGAGTTCATAGACCTCCCAGGGGTTTTTTAGGGGGGGGGGGGGTGGGGCTGTCCCCTCACAGATATAACGGGGCCCTTGGGCCTACCGTTGATCCATGGAGGGGGGCAGTTCCCGGGGCATCCACCCACAGAAGCCAGGCCCATACGCCCCCATGAGGCCCGAAGGGGAACTTTGACCAATTTTAAAAAGCCTTTTTCTTAACCCATGCTGAAATTTCACATCGACTCTTCCTGTATATTATTATCCTTTTTTTATAAATTTTCTAGTGTGCCCTCCCAAGGGTAAATTTAAAACTATAACTTTAATCTGAGTTAGTCGTCTTTATTTATTGGCCTCACACCCCTATAAACCTTTTATATATATAGCTACCCAAGGGGTTTTTTCCTGGCCCGTTATAAGTCGGGAACGGGCCGGTCTTGGATCCAAAAAGAGAGAACTGGGGCACTTGGGGTTTTCTCCCGGGCCCGTGTGGACTGGTTTAAAATAGAACAGTATCTGGCTGACCTTGGCACCCTAGGGGGGGAGTGCAACGCGAGATACCCCCCAAGTCAGGCCCTCCCCCGAGTGGGCCCCGGGGGTTGGGCTTTTTTCGTCACAGTCTACAATAAGAAAAAACGCCCAAAATTTTGGAGAAAATACTGAATTTGGAGACATAATTCCTGTTGCTTTTCTTATTTCGGTAGTGAGGTGTAGTATGTCTTGTTGAAATGTAATGTCTCAGAAAAACTCACTAGGTCTGCTCTTGTTCGCGGGTTGATAGACACATGTCAGACCAAAGCACGTTCATCTCTGAGACACAAAACCCTTCTCCTTCCAGAGCGGTATGATGGCTGGACATTCCCACTTGTTTGTACTTGCGTATATTATTTGTAAGATGAACAGGGCACCTTCAGGGATCTGGAAAATTGCACCAAGGTTTATCCAGGCTTGTGAAAGTCCATAATTCTCTTCCTGATATCTTGGATGATTTCTTTAAACTTTCCCATGATGTTACACACAGAAGCAGTGTTTTTCTGGTGTGATTTAAAATACATCCACAGGTGTGTCTCTAATTAACTCAGAGGTTGTCAATAAACCTACATACTGGACTTGCTAGTACGGCCTTCATTACTGAGGAAGAGGTAAGCACCTGTTTGTTTTTTGAGACTTCGTTATTGAGGTTAGTTATTGAGCACATCTTTTAATCCACATCATCATAGTGAACTCTGTGATGGAATTAGTTTTCTTACAGCACGTTGAGCCCTTTTCCAGATAGTGACCATACCAGAACCCATATGCAACTGAATTGGTGACTCACAATCAAAATTTTAATTATCTGTCGCAAATAAATGTATGATTATTATGGTTGATTATTGTCTGCTGTTTTTGTTTTGTAATTAGTAAAAGTTATATTTCAGGGGATATTTGTTTATTCGCTTATGAATTTCAAATCTGTATATAGCTTTGAGATACATTTTGGTGCAAGTCACATTTAATAAAAAATGTTAGATTTTTTTTGCCATTTTAAAAGTAATGAAAACAGTAACAGAATTTATTGGGATGGGGCATAACCTTATTAAATTATGTCAGAAATTTATGCCTGCCAATAGCTGCCATGCATTTGCTTTACTGGTTCACAGACAACCAAAAGATTATTAGTACTATGTTTAATTCTTTATTATGCCTGTTATTTCAGCTAACTCTTGTAATAACTATAGGACCCCTTAAAAACCTTTTTTTATTTTAGGAGTCCTACAGACTTTATCATTTTAACTTTTTAATTGGGCGGCTAGGCAATTCCCTGAATATATCTGTCCTATTGCTTAGCAACTGAATTAGCAGATTCCTGTCGGATCTCCAAATTCCTATGGAGGCAGATGTGTCATTGTATTATTCACTATTCAGCATCTGGGTGGTGACATGTTGTTACACCCACCCAGATGTCTACTTCTAACACTAGAGGCAGAAAGATTGTTCCTTCTTTCTGTTGAATTATAATATAGTCTTTACTTTTGTTACCCATACCAAAATGAAGCTTTTAGTTCTCCTCAGCCAAGTTCATTTGTAAATCCATGCATAATAACGTATAGGACATGGCCCTATATCAGCTGTGACACGGTCACATATTAATGCGTGGTACATTTTATCAGTTTCATACCATGTATCAATATCATATGGCAATAAATATTTCATCAACTCTTTTTGCATTAATGCGGATGATCAGTGACCCAGGCTTCTAAAGGACTGACATGTTTTCAGCATGTAGAATAAGGAACAGAGAAAGGGCATTTCCTCCAACAGATTGATGAAGCAGAAAATCACATACTCTTGATGCTATTTGGTGAATGTGAATCTGTATTGGAGGCTGGATATAAATGACAGAATTGCAAAATAAAATAGAATGGTAGAGCCAGGCAGTATGACAAGAGGGCCTAAGGGAATATATTAATGATAATAATGAAATGTTAATTAAATATGGTACATGCACAGAACAAGAGGAGAACAGTAATCTATTAATACACACTGGGAAAAGAGAAAAAAATTTAATATATCGGCTATGGTGATTTCAATATATTAGATTGCAAGCAGTCATTGGGAATTGGCAAGGGTTAGAGAAGAAACAAATTTACTATTAAAATCACTGTCCCTGCTGGCTTAGACTCATCGTTGGACCTATATAAAAGCATACTGAGTGATTATGTCGCATAAAGGCCTCGGGATGGCACAGAGAGGGCTCTTCAAGAGAGAGAAGGGAGAGCTGCTCTTTTGCTGAATGGCCAGCAAGTCATATTACACTTCCTCTGCATCGACTTCTGTTTGAGAAATGTCTAGTGGCATCCTTTAGCAAAATCTAATTATCCCAAGTTGCTACCACAGCTGCACTGATGAAGTGAATAGTAAAGTTTTGTCCCCAAGTTTAAAGGGGTGCAGAGTAATCATAGGGGGAGGGTATAATAGGCGA